>JAXCGZ010006322.1:37500-45000 GCA_037179515.1 Halocaridina rubra | reverse complement strand
CGGCAAATGCGTGAAGAAGAGAGGAAGATGGGAACTGAAGAAGATCGTTAATGAAAAGAAGCAAAAGAGTAGGTGAAAGAACAGAGCCAAGAGGAACACTACTCTTAACAAGGGATGGGCTAGATGTTGCTACTTTACCAACCACAGATATCACACGGTCATAGAGAAAAATGAAAATCAGAGAATAGAGAGAAGGGGTAACGCCATAGGCAGGGAGCTTGGCCAACAGAGCCTTATGCCAGACTCTGTCAAAAGCCTCTGAGATATCAAGGGCGTTGACAACAATTTCCTATCATTCCTCAGAGAAGATGACCATACAAGAGTAAGATAGGGCTGGATGGTCACCAATGGATCTTGCCTTGCAGAAGTCCATAATGGTAATCGGAGATAAGTGAGTTAGATTCAAGACGTTTCAAGAAGTGAACATTGAGAAAAGTTTCAAAAACTTTAGCATTAGAAGAGGTAAGGGCAGTAAGTCAGTAGCTTGAAGGAAAAGAGAGGTTACCCTTATTAAAAACAGGTTACACTAGACCATACTTTCAAAATGAAAGATTGATACTGGTTGAAAGAATGGGGCGATAAAGGCGGCAAAGCACTAGAGAAAGTTCATTTGCAAACTCCTTAAGGAACCTTGCAGAGATACTATCGGGACCAGATGCCTTGTTCATCTCTAGCAGGCGAAGGAATTAATGAACTTTGTGTGAGGAAAGGATAAGGTAGGGCAATGGGCTAGAGAGGGGTGAAGATTGTGGGACAGATGCATTGGAATCGTTTACTGTAAAGATGGCAGAAAAATTAGAATTAAAGAGATTGGCTTTATCAGTGGGAGAGCAAAATATAGAACCATCATAATGAATGAGAGGAAAAGCTTGAGTTGCAGAAGTTTTTGGAGAGGTGTTTTACTAAAGACCAGTTAGATTTATCAGTGGGAGAGGAGTTAAGTCCGTCAACTTTCCTTCTTACAAAGGAAACTTTAGATCATCAAATCTGAGCAGATCAGAAATTTCTAGCTACAATAAAAGTAAAGCAAGCTAAATGAGAAGGTTAGTCTTGGTACGGCCAGTGTGTCCAATCCCTACCCTGAAAAGCCATGGAGCAGGTACGGTCAAATCATGGATTAGGGGGAGAAAAAGCTTCCATTGAGGACAGGATGAACGCCTCCATTCCCGAGGTTATGATCTCAGCAACTTTTTTGGCTATTTGATCAGGGTTACAGGACTGTAAGCAGTAGCGATCCCATGGGAAGTCAAAGAGGAAGTTACGCAAATATTCACAAAGGGTACTCTCAAAGTACCAAGGGCGGCGCTGAGTAGGAGAAATTTGATGGAGGGGGAGCAAAATTGGAAGAGACCGAGATCATAGAGCAGACAGACTTATAAAGAGGGGAAAGCACAGAATATGCATAGTTTGATGAGTTAGAAGTAAGAAATAGGTCAATTGTTATATGCATGCTCGTGTCGATTGGGAACACAAGAAGGATGTTCAATAATTTGCTCCAGATCGTAAGTAATAAAAAATCAAGGGCCTCACTTCCTCTCACATCAGTGTGAGAAGAATTAAGCCACTCACTGTGGTGTACATTGAAGTCTCCAATATAGAGAACTTCAGCATGCCGGTGAGATGATAGTATGGACTCATGGTAAGAGGACAGACATTCAAAGAAAGAACACAATTTCAGTGGAATTTGGAGAACAGCAGCAGAAGCAAAGTAATATAGTGGTAGTGGAGAGATAAATTTTCAGCTAGAGAGCATCAAAGTCAGGTTATTCAAGGTTCATGAGCATTGCAATAGGAGTGTTAGGTAGCAGTAGGCACAGAACTCACCTTTGGAACGAAAAAGTGAATACAGGTTTTCATCTTTTTAATGCATTTCTCTTCATCTCCTGCATATAATAATAAAAATTACATTTATTTAAATAATTACTTCCAGTTCGTTTTTGAGCAGTATTCAACACTTTAACAAATTCTTATCCCATTTTAAGATATAATCCTCACCTTTAACAACTATTGTTCATTCCTCTTAAAATTAGAGTCCTCATCTTTAACAATTGTTTTCCTACTTGTTCCAAATTTTGTCCTTTTTAAAAATACATAATTATTCTTTTTTATTCTTGCTTATGGAATACCTTATATTCTGCGATTTCAATTAAGTTATGGTCCTCAGTTTGATGCATTAAGTCAATGACTGAGTATGCCTAAGATAATATCAATTATCAATAATACAAAGGAAGCAAGTTTATAAAACCTAGAGGTTGTAAAAAGAATAACTTATAATGTTACTACAGAATTCTACTTGATTAAGGAAGGTTTTATTCATAAATGCCAGATGACTTATAATTATTTAGAGTATTTCCCTACTTGTTCAGTGACTCATGCTTTCTTACCCTTATATCTTAGTAAACCTATTACTTCATTAATGATGTTCAGGCATAACATCATTACCATTCCCTTAAATTGACAACAATAAAAATTTTCTCAACATTTTACATCGAAAGAACAGTTAATTGGTGATCTGCAACACCATAAATCTTTTCCAAAGAAGAGGTGAGACTCTTTGAGAAGAACATAAGCAGACTGGTCAAGTATATTTTAATATTCAGTGTGAAGTCTTCCAGTGTCTCAGTTTCAATACCCGGCTTACTGGCCTTTATTTTTCTGATAATGACCTGAAGGAAATGTATACCTCTGTCTTTCCTGAAGCCTAAAGTAGCAATGATGTGGTTCCTCCACTTAACCATATACATCTATAGTAAATCCATTGTACCTTCATAAGGTACCAAATTAGGATGTAAAATACCTCTCCTCTATAAGTCCAAGAGCCTTGCATGAAATCTTTAATAATAATACCGTAGCAATATTAGAGAAATATCATCACGAGTTCTATATTTTCTTATGTTGGTTTAGCGATTGTACTTTTTTTTTTTACAACAAATGCTTAACTGATTGTGAGAGAGTGTAGGGTCTTGTGCTTGTTACTGAAATTCCTCATTCCTGACAATGTTTGTACAAAAAACTCCAGTCTCGTGCTATTTGGCATTTTATAGTATTTTCGTTGACACACAAAAAAACATTTTTTTTCCTTTGCCTCTGTATTCTAATATGGCAGTTTCTATAATATTATATTAATCTTTGTTGAATAAGCGTGCCTAAAATGCAAGAGAAGAAATTGTGAAGCTTTAGCTACAGCAGCATTTAAGCGCAGTGTAACATGCATCGATATTTCTAAGTAATGTCTTGAAAACGTAAAAAAATATTACTCATCATGTAGATTACTATAGTTAGTCAAAGTTCAATGCATTACATTACCAAAGTTCATAGAAATATTACAAGAAATATATATTTTTTAAATGTCATTAGCAAAATGATCCGCTTTGTAAGATCTTAGCTCTTACGACGTTGTTTTTGGCTATATTATAACTGCCTAGCTACTTCATCACCTAGTTACTGAAATAATTTTATTTGAAACACTTCATTCAAATCTTGGCTTCCACCGCCCACAAAAGTAAATTAACTCTAATTACCTTTTCTTTATCTTAAACTTTCTTTCTATGTCTTTATAGGAAAATGACCATTTCTAAATCTCAAATGATATCTGTGTGAAATATTTTTTCAGTGTTGACCCGTTATTAAAAAGATACTCTCTCAATTTAAGAAGAAATATAACAAATAATTATGCACACGGAAAGTAAGTTTAACTACTGACGTTAAAACATATATTCATTTTAGCCAAGCCTTGAAATTCAGAGCTAGTGAACTTATTATTGATAGACTTTTCAACATCAAATTAGGGATCAAACTTTTATATCTGATTTCAGTTACTGTTTCTTTTCTTTTATATGTTCAAATTAATCTAAATTAAAACTGAACTGTAGCCTTCGCTTATAAAAATAAAGAAATAAAAACAAAATCATTGAGAGCTTAAAAAAGTTTTTAATTTTTATAATTTTTTTTAGATAAAATAAAGATTTCAGTATACCTTAAACCTTCCCAGTGAATTTTATGATGTCCTTGCTTTTTCCTTATCTAAAAGCATTTAAAGGTTTCCGCCGACGTAGCCTTAAATATATTGGCTTAAGTTTAACTGGCACCATCATTAATCTGTTATAGTGCTCCCTATGTCACGGAAGGGGAAGGTTATGCATTATGCACGAAGGTCTGCCCCTCTCTATCTCTATTTCATTATTTGTGCTTCTTCTCCAAATCCTTCCCATCTGATTTCCCCCCTCTCTACGGATGACACCCTGAATAGTAACAAGAGCGTTCACTCGAAGGCGTCACTAAAGGGGGGTTTACACTGTTAAACGGTTCGTCGGGGGTATTTGGTTGTCGAACACGGAACGTGTACGACAACCAAATACCCAGTTCACACGTTCGAACATCACTTCAAACACTTGTCTGTCGAACCGCGTTCGGCGAACCGTTTGACCGTGTAAACCGCCTTATTTTTTCGCCCCTCCAACCCTTTTCCCATTCATCTGTATCTGTATCCGTATCCACTGCTCTCTAATGACATCTCTTGTACAGCTGAGAACTTTTGTTGTTTATCATCAAACCTTTTGGTTTGAAATTAAGGGTTTGACCTATAAATGTTTAATAATAGTGAGAAAACATTTATATCCTTATAATCATACTTATGGTGTTCACAGTGCGAAAGAGCCATTATTATTTTTTTTTTATATTTAAAATGTGAAAGCTTTTGTCTATAGGTAAACTACTTTCTACACCAATATTCATTTATTTTCCTTGGAAACAAGAAAGTATTAGAGTTATTCATTGTTAATGTCATTTTTATTCATAGGAGTTCCAAGAGAGGGACCTTTGCTTTTAGCGATAGCACAGCTCATGCAGATGTTGTTCCAAAATGGACCCACACATCTGATATCATACTTACGAGTATATTGAACATGTTGTCAGCCACAATAATAGTTTTGTTTTAAACACTACAAGAAAGTGTTATAGATTTGAAATTTCTCTCTCTCTCTCTCTCTCTCTCTCTCTCTCTCTCTCTCTCTCTCTCTCTCTCTCTCTCTCTCTCTCTCTCTCTCTCTCTCTCTCTCTCTCTCTCTCTCTCTCTCTCTCATAAACACACAAATTCACAAACACATACACACACACACATTATCTTTTCACCCATCTCGTAATAGACACATTAATTATAAGCCATATTTGCCACACCCGCCATTCTGATGCCCGTAAACTTGTTTGCAGTTTGTGATTTTTAGACATGCCTAACGATCCACCTTCATTGCCACTGACAATGTCGTCAGGGGCTCCTTCATTGCCTAATTTACGATATTAGTTATTATCATTTACAAGTTTATAACTGCTGTCTTTTCATGAGCTCACTAAGTTGCTATACCTATACATATCTATCCAGACCTCAGCACCTCAATTAATATATCACATAACTTTTACCCAGCAGATCCTAAGTATGAATCCTCCAATGTCCCTTGTATTTGTAAGGTGTGTGTGTGTGTGTGTGCGTGTGAATAATATATATATATATATATATATATATATATATATATATATATATATATATATATATCTATATATATATATATATAATATATATATATATATATATATATATATATATATATATATATATACATATATATATATATATATATATATATATATATACATATATATATATATATATACATATATATATATATATATATATATATATATATATATATATATATATATATATATATATATATATATATATATATATATATATATATATATATATATATATATATATATATATATATATATATATATATATATATATATATAACCAAGCAAGCACATTACATATGTGAAAACATGAATCATTTTTTACCCCGAACGGGACTCGAACCTAGGACTTATAATTACTAAGTCAAGGCGCTTAGTAATTATAAGTCCTAGGTTCGAGACCCGGTCGGGGTAAAAAAATTATTCATGTTTTCACATATGTAATGTGCTTGCTTGGTTATTGTATGACCCGAATTAGATTGGGAATTGAATTAAATGCTAAAATGAAGCACGAGTGAGGTTGGGGAATCTGTAATAGAGTGAGGTTGGGGAATCTGTAATATGAGCATAGTGGCATTCAGTTAGAATGCGTTCATCCCTGAGTATAGCAGATATAAGCTATAAGGTTGGATTCCTTTTATACCTTCTGTGGTGTGTAGTTGGTAGCGCCTTGACTTAGTAATTATAAGTCCTAGGTTCGAGTCCCGGTCGGGGTAAAAAAATTATTCGTGTTTTCACATATGTAATGTGCTTGCTTGGTTATTGCATGACCCGAATGAGATTGGGAATTGAATTAAATGCTAAAATGAAGCCACGAGTGAGGTTGGGGAATATGTAATATGAACATAGTGGCATTCAGTAAGAATGCGTTCTTCCCTGAAGATAGCAGATATAAGCTATAAGATTGGATTCCTTTTATACATTCTGTGGTGTGTAGTTGGTAGCGCCTTGACTTAGTAATTATAAGTCCTAGGTTCGAGTCCCGGTCGGGGTAAAAAAATGATTCATGTTTTCACATATGTAATGTGCTTGCTTGGGTATTGCATGACCCGAATGAGATTGGGAATTGAATTAAATGCTAAAATGAAGCCACGAGTGAGGTTGGGGAATCTGTAATATGAACATAGTGGCATTCAGTTAGAATGCGTTCATCCCTGAGTATAGCAGATATAAGCTATAAGGTTGGAGTGTTTATACCTTCTGTGGTGTGTAGTTAGTAGCGCCTTGACTTAGTAATTAGAAGTGCTAGGTTCGAGTCCCGTCGAAGTATAGCATGATTCATATAGCTATATAGGTATGTATATCCTATATATATACCTATCTGTGGTGTGTAGTATGGTAGCGCTCTATGATCTATAGTATATATATATAGTCTCTAGGTATCGAGTCCCGGTCGGGGTATATATATATATATATATATATATATATATATATATATATATATATATATATTTATATATATATATATATATATATATATATATATATATATATATATATATATATATATATATATATATATATATATATATATATATATATATATATATATATATATATATATATATATATATATATATATATATATATATATATATATATATATATATATATATATATATATATATATATATATATATATATATATATATATATATATATATATATATATATATATATATATATATATATATATATATATATATATAGTATATATATATATATATATATATATATATATATATATATATATATATATATATATATATATATATATATATATATATATATATATATATATATATATATATATATATATATATATATATATATATATATATATATATAGATATATATATACGTATATATATATCTATATATATATATATATATATATATATATATATATATATATATATATATATATATATATATATATATACATACATATATATATATATATATATATAT
>JAXCGZ010006322.1:12500-32500 GCA_037179515.1 Halocaridina rubra | reverse complement strand
TAGAAACGAGAAAGGGAAGATACCTTATGGCGAAGAGAGAGAGAATCCATATTAGAAGTAAGAGAAGGATCATTAATGAGCCTGATAGCCTTAGATTTAATCCTATCAAGGAGATAAGTATAAGAAGAAGCACCCCAGATGTGTGAGCAGTATTCTAAGCAGGGAAGGATAAGATCTTTATAGATCTTAAGTAACTGTAAAGAGGAAAAGTAATGACGGAAACGAAACAAAACCCCCAATTATTTGGATGAAGATTAAGAAATTTTGATTATGTGATTCCCCCAAGACAAGTTAGAAGCTATATGGATTCCTAAAACGTTGATAGAATTATGAGGGTAAATTTCGTTAGTTTCGACGATTATAGGTTTGCTTGGTGCAATCAAAATTTTAGGTATATATTCTGAGTATTCATGTTTATACATTTTGGAAATCTATTCAATGCAACTCCGTTGTAACTACCACAATACAAGAAACTCATCATTTCACCTCTATAAAAGACCAGAGTTACAGCTGACATGGAGAAGTGTATGAGAACGCATTTTAATTAAGTTTTTACTCAAAGGTGATAAATAAAATAATGCAAGACAAGAGAGAGAGTTTAGCCTCCTTTCCATTCTTTTAATTTTCAACATGAATACTTATATAAGCTTTTATAGGCCAAGAGCTACCTCAACAAGTGATCCTCTGAATAAAATACATTCCCAGCTGTCACCCTTGTGAAAAAGGTATTATCAGTAAGGCTTTAAGTGTATATGCTCACATACATACATACATACATACATACATATATACATACATCATATGAACAGAGAGTACCTTTCTTCAATATATATATATATATATATATATATATATATATATATATATATATATATATATATATATATATATATATATATATATATATCAAAAGCTGTAACAATTATATATTAAAAAAATCATATGCACTAAATTTGTTTATGCATATCATACCTTTCTGAAACCATCAAGATGGACTAAAATATACATGTTTTGATATATATATATATATATATATATATATATATATATATATATATATATATATATATATATATATATATATATATATATATATATATATATATATATATATATATATATATATATATATATATATATATATATATATATATACTTAAATCAAAATATCTGGTGTATGAAATATATATTACTCACTATTGACTGACAGGAATGAATACAAGAACTGTTGGGGACATGAGAGAAAGCTTAAGAGTAAGAATAATAAAACAAGAAGAAACTGGCAAGTGAGGAGAGAAGTATATTACAATACATTCTTCAAAATATATAAGAAAATTTCTATCGAAGAATAAAGAAAAGTGATAAGGAAATGGTTTTTCTCTGATAAGAGAAGATGAGATTGTATTTTCTCCTTTGCTAGCTACTAAGAAAGAATATGTTTATTTTATTCAAGATGAAAAGTAAAAAAAGCATCCTGACCTATGAACATAAAATAGCATTTTCATGGTCTGGTGCTCTTAAGTAGATAAAGCATTTCTGAAATTATAAGTAAATGAGGAAAGAATATTCTCTTCCAATAAAATGCAAAATACTAATGATCAATGTTAACAATGACCCTGGTTAATAATTGCTAATATGAAGAAAAGTAAAAATAATTAAGAATTAAATGGATGTTACGGGGCATCAGACAATGTTGCAGGAATTCTGCTAGGTTAATAAACCTGGGAGAGCTTATGCAGGCCTCCTCTTACAATATCCTTCAATATAAGTAATCCCATTCATTTGCCAATGATAATTCACCCTAACACGTGATTCAGTCACATAGTATAATAATAAGACATAGCTCTCCAGTTAACAAGCCAATTTCTTTAAATGAAAATAAAACAGTGTTTGCCAGCTTCAAAGTTTCAATGATTTAGAGTTAAAGATATATCTGACATAAACGGAAAAGTGTTTTTACGAACCTCATTCCTTGAAAGAAAAAGTCATTTTTTAAATGACTTAAGATGAATATCAGGAAAGGACACGTCTGGTGTCTGTTGTATCACAGCTCCTGCCAACTTGGCAGCTAAAGTGATGACACCAAAGACATGTGCCAAGAGTCGAGCAAGAGTGCATATATTTACAACAGTTCTGTAACTCTCTATATATACGAATTCATACAGAGCAAGGATTAGAATCCTCAACCACTCATATTCACATAATTTCCACTCACATTTCATTTTCCATCTCAACCTTTAGAAACAGCCACAGAGGCTTATTTTTGAGTAACTAAGGGATTCAGTAACACAAAGCTTTCTCCCCATTAAATGAATATAGAAGAGTACTAATATATGCAATTCTTTGTTAATGGAATCTCAGGAGAGCCATTTTCATCCTTATGGAAGTTCAACCTCATGCAGGTACTTACTTGCCACTATATTGGTGTCAGCAGAGTGTCAGCTGAATGACAGAGGCTGCCAACTTCCCTCACTTATCATCCCAAGAGAATTAAGGAAAGAGACGCACTCCAGTCACTTTCCTACTTGATCCACTTCCTCTCCATATTCCCTTTCATGTTTATGTCTCCCCAGTCATTTACACAGATTCTTTGGTTATTTTTTCACTTCTTCATATATGTTACTATTTACTTATTTAGAAGAAAGCATGTTCTGCAAATTATCAAATTCATATACAGTTTGCAAATAACAAACCTAAATAATTCCTGAGGACCTTATAAAGATAAATGATTATTGTTATTATTATTGTTATTATTATTATTATTATTATTATTATTATTATTATTATTATTATTTTTATTATTATTATTATTATTATTATTATTATTATTATTATTATTATTATTATTATTATTATTATTATTATTATTATTATTATTATTATTATTATTATTATTATTATTATTATTATTATTATTATTATTATTATTATTGCTGCTGTTGTTCTTGCTACAAAAGAAAACAAAAATGATTAATATATAATATACTAGTAAAGTTAATAAATCCTAGATTGTAAATAAAAAGTAATTTACAAGAGCCTGCATCGTCTTATTTCACCATATTTAAATATTTTTTTCGTACATCATAACATTTCACGATCAAGCGGTTTTGGTAAAATAGCTTTAAGCAAATATTATTATTTTTATTATTATTGTTATTATTTTTATTATTAGTACTATTGTTATTGTTATTGTATTATTATTATTATTATTATTATTATTATTATTATTATTATTATTATTATTATTATTATTATTATTATTATTATTATTATTATTATTATTATTATTATTATTATTATTATTAATTAATTAATTAATTTTACAAAAAAATCTCTTCTTTCTCTAAATTCTTTTCTTCTGCTAAGCTCAACATTTCCTCAAGGATTATTTCCAGCCTGTCTAATCCTTCTGGCACTTCACTCTAATTACAGGATTCTAGAGACCGTGTCAAGGTGACAAGCATCAAATTATACTCTTTTCCTTTTTTAGGGATTTAAGTTTAGATTCTCTCTTATTTTTAATTAAGTTAAAAAATTATTTTAAGTCTTAATGTTTCACCTTTAAAACCAGCTCTAACATTACCACATCTAAGGCATTATATTAACTCTATTGAATATTTAATTCTGGTTCTATTTTTTCTTGCTTTATTCCCTCATTTTGCTACACTTTATTCGTGTTACCTCATCTAAAATATCAAAGCTTGACTGTAAGCCGTAATCAGTTACTAGTGCATATAGCATCTCTTAGTTTTGAATTGTCTCCGACCTTTCTTTGAGCTCTAAAACTGCTTCTTGCTTTTGACTGTAATTTGTTCACACTTTTCGATTGCAACCACACCTAAAATATTCCATCTGACTCCTTGCATAGCATTTCTTCGCTAGTTTCACTTGATTATAGGGAAGAGATAAATTATAGATGTCCCCTTTTGGAGTCCAGTGAGCAAATTAATATAAGTGTGAGGGCTATGGTGAAGCAGTATATTTACGAGTTCGAAGGCATACACGGCCATATACATGCATATATACATACAAACATACACACTCATAAATACAAACATACATACATACAAACATACACACTCATAAATACAAACATACATACATACACACACACACGTGTGTGTGTGTGTGTGTGTGTGTGTGTGTGTGTGTGTGTGTGTGTGTGTGTGTTCACATGCTTTAAAAAAAAGGAAAGGTAAATATTTTAAATATTCATCTTCCACCAGACATCATTAGGAAGGGATCTGATGGAAGAGTGAAAATTTAGAACTATTACAATTTGGTTTATATTGCACTCTGTCTATTATACTATTCGTTCATATTTCTGCTTTGGTGACATAAAAGGAAATATGTGCCCTGTGGTGGCGGGAACAGCATCAAAGAATAGCCCCAACGTATTCCCTGCGGGTCGTAAGAGGCGAATAAAAGTGGACAGGGCGAAGGGCCTAGGAATCCCCCCCCCTTGCATTTAACCTCCTGCGAGACGTCAAATAAGAAGTGGAGTAAAGGGGAGAATAATTCCTCCCCAAACTCTAGTTTTGGGGTGTCTAAATGTGCGTGGTTGTAGTACGATAGAGAGCAAAAGATGTGAGATTGGATATATGTTTCGTAGGAGGAGGATGAATGTATTGGCATTGGGTGAGATGAAGATGAAAGGAAAAGGAGAAGTGGCATTTGGTGATGAGACAGGTAGGGTGTCTGGGGTTGACAGGGGGAGAGGGAGAGAAGGTGTGGCATTATTGCTGAGTGAATGGATGGTAAATAAGGTAGTGGAATGGAAAGAAGTGTCATCTAGGCTGATGTGGGTGAGGGCTAGTATAGGTAGGGAATGTTGGGCTTTTGTTAGTGTGTATGGACCAGGATGTGAGAAAAGTGAGAAAGAGAGGGATGAATTCTGGAATGAGTTAACTAGATGTGTGGATGGTCTGAGTACAAGGAACGATGTAGTTGTTTTGAGAGTGGCGAGAGAGTGTTAGATATGTGGACGGAGCAAGAGTTGGCGATAGGTAATATTTTTTTCAAGAAGAAGTTAATAAATAAGTATACGTGGATGACAATGGCAAATGGAAGAGTGAAAGAAAGAGCATTGATGGATTATGTGTTGGTGGCAAAGAGCATGATTGATAGAGTGAAAGATGTGCATGCATTTAGGGGTGTGGCTGCTGGAATATCTGAGCATATTTTGGTTGAAGCAAAAGTGGTAGTAGCAAAAGAGTGGGGAAATAGAATGGGGGAATGTAGAAGGGAAATGGTGAAACCGGAAGAGTTGAAAAAGCCAGAGAAGAGACAGGAATATCAGGACAGGTTGTAAGTGGCATATGACAGGGTGAAAGAAAGAGAAGTTGGGGAGTTAGGGGAGGAATGGGGGTTGATGAAAGAATGTTTTGTGGGACAGGCAAGTGATGTGTGTGGAAAGAGGTTTGTTGGAGGTGGCATGAGGAGGGGCAGCGAGTGGTGGAATGAAGGGGTGAAAATGAAGGTGGAAGAATAAAAGAGGGTTTTTGAGGAATGGCTGCAGTATAAAAGTAGGGAGAAGTATGAAAGATATAGGGAGAAAAATGTGGAAACCAAGCGGAAGGTATAGGAAGAGAAGAGGTTGGCAAATGTTAGGTGGGGACAGGATTTTAGTGGGTCATATGAGCAGAATAAATAGAAGTTTTGGAAAGAAGTGAAGAGAGTAAGGAAGGGTAGATCGAGGATTGAAGAGGCAGTGAAAGATGTGAATGGACAGATGTTAAGAGGAAACGATACAAAGAAAAGATGGGCAGAATATTTTGAGTGCTTGCTGAATGTTGAGGAAGATAGAAAGGCAGCTATAGTGGCAATGGGGGGTGTTCAAGTGCCAGTAATGGGAGATGAATATGAGAGAGAGATTACAAGAGATAAGGTGAAAAGGGCATTGTATGAAGCGAAAGCAGGTAAAGCACCTGGAATGGATGGTGTGAGAGCGGATATGTTGAAAGAAGGAGGTGTGACTGCCTTGGAATGGTTAGTGAGAGTGTTTAATATATGCTTTATGTTGTCGATGGTGCCAGTGGAATTGGTGATTGCTTGTATAGTGTCCCTATACAAAGATAAGGGAGATGTGTATGAATGCAGTAATTTTAGGGGTATAAGTTTGTTGAAAGTGGTAGGAAAAGTGTATGGTAGGATACTGGTTAATAGGATTAGGGATAAGACAGAAAATGTGATCGCAGAAGTGGAAAGTGGTTTTAGGAGAGGTAAAGATTGTATAGATCAGATTTTTATAGTTAGGCAGTTATGTGAGAAATATTTAGCAAAGGGTGAGGATGTGTATTTTGCATTTTTGGATCTGGAGAAAGCGCATGATAGAGTTGATACAGAAGCAATGTGGAATGTTTAGAGATTATATGGAATTAATGGTAAATTGTTGCATGCAGTGAAGAGTTTGTATGAGGGCAGTAGAGCTTGTGTTAGGGTAGGGAATGAAGTGAGTGAGTGGTTTCCAGTGAGTGTGGGATTGAGAAAGGGATGTGTGATGTTGCCATGGCTCTTCAATTTGCATATTGATGGAGTCGTAAGAGAGGTGAATGAGCGAGTGCGAGGTCGAGGTTTGAGAATGGTAGATGGGGATGATAACGAGTGGGAGCTGAATCAGTTGTTGTTCGCAGATGATACTTTGGTGATGGCAGATTCAGAGGAGAGGCTGTGTCAGTTAGTGTCAGAATTTGGAATAGTGAGTGATAGAAGGAAGTTGCGAGCGAATGTGGGAAACAAACAAACAAACAAAACAAAAACATTTATTTCCATTTTGTACAATGGTTATTCAACATTAATAGTAACTTATAAGTAGACATGTAATTAAACTAACAAATAAGAGGGTTAGACATATAGTTAAATTAAATGTAGCTTTCATAGAAAATAATAATGCTGTAATAAAAATGTTACAATAATGTTAATAATAAAGTAGTAAGTATGCCACTAGATACAGGATCGTTATTATCGGCATCATTTCCATATTTGTTTCCTTATAATGAGAATAATTAGTTCTTAATGAGCAGCAACTATTTGTCCAAAAGAAAACTATATAGTTTGCCTTTGAAAGCTGTGAAAGAGGATGCATTTTTAAGATGCTCTGGAATATTATTCCAGAGTGTTGGCCCTTTGATAGTGATCATCTTTGAACCTGCTTCTGTGTTTGTTCTGTGAATAAGGAGCTCACTGCTCTGTCTGGTGTTGGTTCCCCTTATATCCCTGACTGTTTTTAAATCAAATAGCCAACTACGATAATGATGGTCCAAAATTTTGAATACAAAAACATAAATAGCATAAGCGACCTTATTTTCTGCTCGCAGCCACCCAAGTTTATTGAGAGCTGGTGTGATGTGGTCATATTTTCTTATTCCTCCCAGGGCAACTCGAGCTGCAAAATTAATAAGCTTCTGTATTCTGTTTATCTGAGTCTTAGTGGTAGCTCCCCAAACAGTTGTGCAGTAATTAATGTGACTTAGGGCTAGAGATTCAACAACAGTTATTCGAGTGGTAGTCTCAAAATTGTCTTTTATACGTGATAAGTACATTAATGTTCCTGTAATCTTTTTGCATACTTTATCTATGTGGGAATCAAACAACATGTGGTTATCAAAGTGAATTCCTAGGTTTTTTACTGTTTTGCTAGGTGTGATAATATTGTCGCAAAAATTAATTGTTGTGTTTTCTGGAATTTGTGCTACGTGGAACCTTGAACCAATAAATATGCACTGTGTTTTACTTTCGTTAATTAACAGCCCAATTTCTTGGAAATAGGTTTTAATTTTTGACAGAGTGTTTTCTGCTCTTAAAGTTAGCTCTGGGAGATTATTAATATCACCACTAAGGAGTAGTTGAGTGTCATCTGCATATTGTACGACTAGACAGTCAGAAATGAAAGAAGATAGATCATTTACGTAAATGGAGAGGAGGATAGGACCAAGTACTGATCCCTGTGGAACACCAAATGATATATTTTTTGGCACAGAGATAATGTTGTTAAGACGTATGGACTGTTTACGATTAGATAGATACTCGCTAAACCAGCTTGGATCAATATTTAAGTTGATACATTTACTTAAAAGAATTTCATGGTTTACACTGTCGAAGGCTTTTGATAAGTCTAATAAAATTAGCAAAGATATTTTTTTCATATCTATATTATTATATATACTATTCGTAACTTTAAGCAGTGCAGTTTCCGTCGAAAGTTTCGGTCTGAAACCATGCTGGTTAATACTTATTATTCTATTTGATTCTAAATATGACATAAGTTGGCATGCAACAATTTTTTCTAATATTTTAGAGAAAATGGGTAGCAGGGAAATGGGATGATAGTTTGTCACATCTTCTCTGTCCCCCTTTTTATGCAGAGGTATTACATGTGCTATTTTCCAAGAGTCAGGAAACTTTTTAGTAACAATGGAAGTGTTCATAATAGTTAGAATATAGGATGCAATCATGGGTAGAGCATCTTTGATGAACTGAAATGGTATACCATCTGAACCATAAGAGCCAGAGTTTCTTAGGCTCTTTATGGTAAGAATTAAGGTAGCACAATCGATAGGAATTATTTTGAAGTACTCTCTTGTGCTTAAATTGGAAGAATTGTCATTTAAGCAATTACTCATATTCACTGAGTTGATGTTTTCTTGAGTTTTTTCATATGTATTTTTGCCAACGTTAGCAAAATAGTTATTAAAGTTTTCTGCTTTGTCTTTCAACTCCGTAATATTTTCATAACTTTCTGAGGTGCTCTTTTCATTTGGTATCATGCTTCTTATCACTTTCCATGTTGCTGCTGTATCATGTCTAGAGTCATTAAATTGTTTTTTGTAAAAGTCTTTTTTACTTACACTGATGAGAGATCTGACACGTTTCTTTTCTGTTTTATAACGTTCTCGGAGAGTCATATCATATCTATTCATTTTTAGCTCTTTTTGTATTTGATTTCTGATTTGCATTGCCTCTTTGATGTCATTAGTTAGCCAGGGGGCTGAGGGGCGGTTTATGAGGTGTACAAGAAATGAAGATGGTACTGGATTGAATGTTATGTTGAATGAAGAGACACTTGAGGAAGTTGATCAGTTTAAGTAATTAGGCTCGGTTATAGCTGCAAATGGTGGAGTGGAAGCAGATGCATGTCACAGAGTGAATGAAGGATGTAAAGTGTTGGGTGCGTTTAAAAGAGTGAAGAAGAATAGAGGGTTGGAAATGAATGTTAAGAAAGTTTTGCATGAGAAAGTGGTTGTGCCAACTGTGATGTATGGATCAGAGTTATTGGGTATGAAAGTAAGTGAGAGACGGAAACTAAATGTGTTTGAGATGAAATGCTGAGGAGTATGATTGGTGTATCTCGGTTGGATATGGTTAGGAATGAAGTGGTGAGAGCAAGAATGGGTGTAAGGAGAGAAATTGCAGTCAGAGTAGATATGAATGTTCTGAGATGGTTTGACCATATGGAAAGGATGGATGATGAAAGATTGCTGAAAAAGGTGATGAATGCGAGAGTTGATGGGAGAAATGCTAGAGGGAGGCCTAGGTTTGGATGGATGGATAGAGTAGGGAGAGCCCTGAATGATAGGAGGATGGATGTGAGGGAAGCAAGCGAGCGTGCTAGGAATAGGAATGAGTGGCGAGCGATTGTGACACAGCTCTGATGGGCATCTGCTGTTGCCACGGAACTGCATTCTGCAGAGGTTGCCTTGTGGTAGGGGCAGTAGGGGAGTGGGCAGTTGTGAAGCGACACAGGTTGTGGAAGAGCAGGGAGGATGGGCTGTGGCACTCCAGCAGTGCCATCTGAATGGTCGCTAGCTCCCTTGTCATTGTCCATAGAGCAAAGTAATCCCCTTATTTGTTTTATTTTGTTGATGTCGGCTACCCCCAATTTAAAGGGGAAACATCTAAGGTAGATCAAGAATAAATATATATATATATATATATATATATATATATATATATATATATATATATATATATATATATATATATATATATATATATATATATATATATA
Source organism: Halocaridina rubra (assembly GCA_037179515.1). Classification (NCBI taxonomy): domain Eukaryota; kingdom Metazoa; phylum Arthropoda; class Malacostraca; order Decapoda; family Atyidae; genus Halocaridina; species Halocaridina rubra. The sequence continues at coordinate 22,494 of JAXCGZ010006322.1, read as the reverse complement.
TATATATATATATATATATATATATATATATACATATACATATACATATACATATACATATACATATACATATACATATACATATACATATATATATATATATATATATATATATATATATATATATATATATATATATATATATATATATATATATATATATATATATATATATATATATATATATATATATATATATATATATATATATATATATATATATATATATATATATATATATATATATATATATATATATATATATATATATATATATATATATTTATATATATATATATATATATATATATATATATATATATATATATATATATATATATATATATATATATATATATATATATATATATATATATATATATATATATATATATATATATATATATATATATATATATATATATATATATATATATATATATATATATATATATATATATATATATATATATATATATATATATATATATATATATATATATATATATATATATATATGGTCCTCGACTCATGTCAGAGTTCCTTTCCTTAAGATGTGACTTAACCCGATTTCCCATGTAATTGGAACACAAAAATATAAGCACCTACATCACCAGCCATCCGTTGAAATACTACGACTGAAGGTATTACAGATTCAACTAGGATTGGTCCAGACAGATCCAGATTGAGTTTTTCCTCAGGCATGGATCTTTCCTTACGCATACGTCTGGCCCGAATATTCTGGCGCATTCATTACATATCTCTTACTGTCCCATTACATTTTGCAATTCACAACACCTCCATACCTGATGTTTTTTGCTTTTTTTAATTTTTCCTATATTTATGGAAGGTTCACAGCTTATGACCCCCGGTACTCAGCGCTAAGGGGTGTGAAATATCTCTGGGGATCGTGTTGACTATACTATTGGCGAGGGGTAGACACGCTTGGTAGTAGTAATGGTTCTGCTCTAAACCTTACACTTCCTGATTGATCTGCTTCATTCACTCTTCTAACAATCGTGGTCTGCACCATACTTTTTCGTATGTGGAACAGCACTTGTGTACATCTCTCCCTAACATCCTCTTCTCTGAAACCCAGCTGTCTAGCAATGCTTCCATTTGTCGTATGACTTCCGTCATGCTGAAGCCAGCCCGTCATGCTGAAGCCAGAATCTGAAACTTGTAACACATCTTGAGGGGTAACGGTTAGTCGAGGCCACGGATATTCTATTACATGCCCTCACTTTTATTGAGTTTTTGTGCCGCCCATGTGTTCCCTTGGGACCACCAAGAGTTGTGGCTAGGCACCTGGAACTAACCGCTGGCGCCATGCACCCCCCCCAAGAGGCCTACAGGATAAGGGACCCTCGGTCCTCGAAAACACCACAAGTCGTGAAGAGAAACATGTGAGGCTAGGGTGAAATAGAATACTCTCCCCAATTGTTTTCTGCGGTGCGGCCGGTGTTTGTAGAGGGCGTCAAGGAGATATGTGACCGGACCCCTGAGGCTTGGCATCCGACATGGAGTACCTGAGGAGGGTGGGAAAGGCCGAGAGTTAGCCCTTTCCTAAACCGCACGAAACATAAACTTATGTTTCGTACGCAGGTACACGCCCAGGGGAGATGCCCAATAACTCCTCCTCGGAAGTAGGCGGGATTCCACTTTGAACCCGGCGCTGATTAGCTGGACTAGATCTGACTGATTTCATTGGAGAATTGGATGTTAAGCCACACCCTGCCCCTGGGGGTATTTCAAGAGCCACCCGGAGCAGAGACAGTTAGTTAGAACTTTGCCAGGGGCACGAATAGATCATAGATTGTGATAGTCATAGGGTGGGGGCATTGGGGCATTGAGGCGTCGGATGTGTTGTACTCTAGAATAAATATAAGTAAAGGAACTACTGCTTGTCCATTCTTACCTTGTACCCATCAGGTACTAATATTTATAACCTAATAAACCACGCTACCATAATCATAAGTTTATATACGTAGGAGGAAAAGCCCTACGTCAGTGGTGTCATTAAATGGGATAAACAAAACCAATACGTCAGTGGTGACGCTCGGTGAGATAATAATAAAACCTCCACGACAGTGGTGGCAGCGGTGGGATCATCACGCCTGGAATACATACAAAGAGACTCTCATATCAGAAGAAACCAGTGCAAAGAAAAGAAAATAAGAATGGCAAAAGCAGAAATCCAACATCTCCCAATTCAGGAAATGAGTGACGAGGCCAAACACCGGAGAATTCTCGAACTGGAGGAGCACGTGTGGCGCCTACAAACTCCTGCCGACGCCGCTCCGTCGAGAAGGAACTTGGCCGACGCCGACAGTGAAACCGACGCCTCAAACATCGACGAACAGCCGGCCGCTCCGAACCCCGTGGTGACACAGGGAACGCAGCAGGCCCAGCCCCCACCCTGTGCCCTGGTTGTAAAGACGCCTCGAGTCAAAAATTCACTTTTATACCTCGACGGCGCAAATGTAAAAGACCGTGAGTGTCCGTCCATAATTCCCGCGACCGACTTCCTGAAATACTTGGGTCTGCGGATGAGAAGTGACGAGTGCTCAAATAGAGAATATTATAAAACTTTGAAGGAACTATTTCTAAGATATTTCTGAGTAAGCCGAAGTGTGACCGGAGCATTGAGTGAAAATGCCCATTACAAGAGGTATAAGTTGCCGGATCCGACCAAGAAGACGGCGATTCGTCGATTTTACTCGAAGAAAAGAAGGAGAACCCTCTCCTTCCTTGCCTTCTGCCATGAAGTTCTCCAGGACCACCTCCTTAAAATAAGCTAAGTACTTGTGATCTGTATCCAGTGAGTAATGGGACAATTAGTAAAAGAAATTGAGGTCGGTGGACGCCGCCATTTTATCTTGTAGTTATGCTTTGACTCAGCCAACCCGCTTATAAGGGGTGTGGCGCTTAATAAGTTGATAAAAGTAGAATTTCTGTACCCATTACTAACATGGATAATTTGTACTAATAGCTATAAGCAGTAATAAACTCCGTTTTTGTTATAATTTGAGTAATATAAAGAATTTGCGTTGGAAGTGTGTTCCATTTATTTGTATTAATGCCTAGATTGAATTTTAAGAACGCGAATGTATCGATTTTTTTAATTGACAAATTTAATGCACGTGAAATCACTATTACAGTCTATTAATTTCTAAAGCGTAAGAATTATAGTGAGAAATATACGTGCATCTGCTTTTAAGAGTTTCATCGACCACGTGTGGTTTTCGAGAAAGGAATGCGGAAGTGACCATTCGATCTCCCAACCTCGTTATTGTAAATCCGTAGTAATTGTACTGATCCTTGATATTTAATGTACGTGAAATCATTGTTATATTAATTTCTTAAAGCGTAAGAACTCGAGTGTTACGATTGCGCCTGTTTTTAAGTTTTTTTTTTCTTTTTTTGTTTGTTTTTATCCGCGGGAGTAATGTTTTAGCGAGAGAAAGACATAAACGACAGATCGTTCTTTTTGGTTATGATGATGGGAAATTAATCTTACGATACGTGTGTGGCATGTTTTTTCTGAAGAATAAGAAATTTCGTGATATTAGTTAGAGATGAGTTTTTTTAATTTCACGCTATGCAGGTGAAAGTAAGAGTAAATTAGAGTAGTTTGTGCTGTCCTAGAATAGGGAAGGTTTTTCAGTGTCACCCAAACGTAGCTTCAAGGGAGTAGAATGTTTGTTTGTTCGTTAGAATGGGACTTAGGACTGGTGAGGAAGTCTGTGACCGCACGGCTCAGCCGAGATTTCACCTTTAATCTCCTTCAGAGAGATAAGGGAAAGGAAAACCAACGCGTTGTAAATAAAAGGGAATTTTACAGAAAGGGGATGATTGTCTTGAAAGTGATATAGCGAATGAGTGTGAATGACTGGGGGTATAATGGGGGGGTTGCTCTAAGGGGTGAAATCGCGGAAAAGCACCGTTAGGAAGCAAGATTGGGGAGTCTGCAAGGATCGTTCCCCTGCTCCGCCAGGTCCTTCTGCATGCCATATCAGAGTGTATTTATGGGAGGTGATGCGCTGTTGCAATATCTAGTGAGGGATATGGATGAGAAGGTAATTCTCCACCTGCCCAGATATGGTTGAAATGCCGAGTTTGTTTTATTTTTGTTTTGTCCCCTACTCCGCCATTGAGATTATTATTCGATTTCCGAGAGATTCCAAGATAGATGTTACGTGATAAAGGACGTGAATCTATGAATGATTCTTCATTTTCTTTGCTAGCTGCAGTATATACATTATTTGTCTGAAGAGATATGTTAGATTGATAAAGTAAAACTTTGCGAGTTTTAGCCATGATAATGTTTTATCAAAATTATTTCGGCTTGGTCATAAAGAAAGAGTGAGAGCTGACACGAAATGACAACAAGAATGTTACACAGCTGCATCCCGTATTTGAGAGAGCAGATATAAGTCAAATTCGAGATAGTAAAAGAAGATATATATTTTATGTTTGAATTGTTTATGTACAACTCCGTACGAGATTTTGAAGTTTAAGCAAAATGCATTCCTTACTGTTGATAATGAAATATACTTTTTGTTTTTATTATTGCATACACAGAGATAGACTTTTTATATTCTTAGATACCCGTTTTTGTTATAGTTCTTTTTGTATTGAAGAAATCTTTAAAATCTTACTTAAAGGATTCTGAAAAGATTATCTAGAGATAACCATGGTTAATCCCTAGCATTTTCATGAATTTTAGATTACAATCGGGCTAATTAAAGATAATTGAGATTATTAGAGATTATTTGCTGAGTTTTAAAGTTAAAATTAATGACACTTAAGTCCTTTTTAAGAAGTTATTAAGAAAAGGATATTTGTACTTTTGTTGATAGTAGTAGGGATACTGTCACATATGATTTTAGTTTTTTTGCTTTAATTTCATCAGTGTGTGTGCTTCGACTTAACCCTCTGATTTATAGTATGAAAAGAGAGAGATTGTCATTATAGACAAGGATGTGTATGCTGTTACAGTAAAGTCCTTATCAAGATTAAACAGAGAGGAATGGATTTATGCTTCGACAGTTCTGCAGTTGTACACTAAGTTCTTTTTGCTTTTGTTTTTGTTAATGAGGGAATGAGAATAGCCGCTGACAATAAACGTAGGACTATCGATAGTCATTGCTAACGTTTGTTCACGTTCATTTGTTTATTTATTTTATTATTAGAGATACTCTGCGACACTTTTTTATTTTCAGTACAAGTTAAAAGGAAGAGGCCCGTCTCAGCTGACACAGACTGGAGGCCACGACGTATTTCAAGGTCGCCCAGTCTCTCTCTCTCTCTCTCTCTCTCTCTCGCTCTCTCTCTCTCTCTCTCTCTCTCTCTCTCTCTCTCTCTCTCCTACCTTTCACTCGACTCTGAGCCTGACAGAGGCTCCGTTCAATGCTAAAAGGACGTTGCTGTCTTTGAGTTTTTTGTGTGTGTTTTTTTCTGCGAAGCTAGGCGATAATTGTGCCTACATTTCATTGCAGTCAATAGATTGTTGCATGCTGTTATTGCATAAATACTGATAAGATATCGGTAGTACCGCCATTTGCATAAATGTTTGTGCCACATGTCGCAACTGTTTAGAGAATAGATAGAACTCCCATTGACAAATTGTGGAGCCAACCAGTTGCCACTTATGCTATATATATATACATTGATTATGACAGCAGGAATTTGACTATTAAAGGAGACTGTGTTAGAATAAGCATCACTATGAAATAAGTATAGAACTCTGTTCTTACTTCTGCATATCAGTCTCCATTGTATATATGTTGATATTTTTGATTTAGTATATTTATTTTTATTGTTTATTATTCTTATTTTTTTAATCATGATTATTAGTAATGTTATTATGTTGACTGATATCGTTGCTATCTCTCAATGGCCTGTTGCTAATTATTATTTTTGAAATGAAATCAGCAGTAACTTGATGATTTGTACCTTTTATCTGAATTCATACTTGATGTTACTGTAGCCACCGCTAATAAGAATGTTTCTTTAGTGGCTTTTCTCAGCATTTAATGATTGTTCTTTTTGACATTTATAGTAGAGTAATGCTATGTAGCAGTTGCTAAGTCCTAAGTATCTTGGAATAATAATCTAGTTGTGTAGACACATACCTTCCATTACCACCCTATTCCTAGGCAGCCCCGACCTGCAAGTTCTAAAAGTCTTTAGATTTTGTCCGTCAGACAAGTCCCTAATGCCCATTGAATAGAGATTGCAATCACTTGCAGTTGCAGGGGAGGCAAAGTATAGCCTCGATTACCAACGTATGGCCATTGTTGGTACCCTGAAGTCATAGGGAACCTTTCTTACAACTGTAGTAGTGACATAGGTTCAAACTTTCATCCCGTGATCTACTTCGAAGGTACGTGTGAGAGGACCGTACAGGAAGAGTAACGCTGTGACGTTGCAGGTCTCCTGCGTGGTGGTCTTAGTCAAGATCGGCCGAGGGCGGGACGAGGAAGCCGGGCTGGAAGGATTCGCGGGATGGGGCCCAGTCCTTGTCCTTTTTGCTTTGCCTAACCGAGTAACGGAGATATGGCAACAAACCTGGGCCTGCAGCGAGGACGGCGGGGGAGTGAAAGCGAAAGAATCCCCGAGGGAAACCGGGGAATCGCACCTAGCAAGAATTCATGAGCAAGGGACAGAGAAAACGAAAGTCGTCCTGGACAGAGAAAGTAAAAGTCGTCCTAGACAGAGAAAGTAAAAGTCGTCCTAGACAGAGAAAACGAAAGTCGTCCTGGACAGAGAAAGTAAAAGTCGTCCTAGACAGAGAAAACGAAAGTCGTCCTAGACAGAGAAAACGAAAGTCGTCCTGGAAAGAGAAAGTAAAAGTCGTCCTAGACAGAGAAATTAAAAGTCGTCCTAGACAGAGAAAGTAAAAGTCGTCCTAGACAGAGAAAGTAAAAGTCGTCCTAGACAGAGAAAATAAAAGTCGTCCTAGACAGAGAAAGTAAAAGTCGTCCTAGACAGAGAGAACGAAAGTCGTCCTAGACAGAGAAAGTAAAAGTCGTCCTAGACAGAGAAAACGAAAGTCGTCCTAGACAGAGAAAGTAAAAGTCGTCCTATCCATTGGTCTCTGAATAGTAATATAATATGAAAGTAAAACATGTTTTGTTTCAGGAGTAGTTTTTAAGGCTTAATTTTAAGACAAATCAATGCCCCTAATAATGACAGGAATAGAATTTCTGAAGGTAAGGTCTCTTAGAGAAATTACTGTTGATGTTATAGTCTATTGCATTTTACATGTTTATACATGCTAATACTCTACTCAATTGTTTGCTAATGTTCTAAATGAGTCATAATCCTACTGTAATTAACTCAATTTTGTCTTTTAAAGAAACGAGAGAAGTAGATGAATTAATGTTTTGATTTAAACTGACCTTTTGATCTTAATTAATGTTTAATATTAGTTTCACACTGGAATTATGTTGTTTAAATATAAGAATATGTTTGTATTTCAGATTTCCAACAATGAAATAGACCCTGCATGCTCTAGTTGTCTGTAAAGGTACTCTCTATATGTTATGTTTGTGTAATTTGTATAGGAATTCTTAGAAAATAGCTTAAATAATTCGGCCCCATTTCTATTGTAAACTAATGTTAGCTAGGATATGTCCAAGAGCTCCCGGAAAACTAGTCCATGCTTCGACTGAATTAAGAGATATTTCAGTTTTGGTTGGGAGGGATGTCGTATGACTTCCGTCATGCTGAAGCCAGCCCGTCATGCTGAAGCCAGAATCTGAAACTTGTAACACATCTTGAGGGGTAACGGTTAGTCGAGGCCACGGATATTCTATTACATGCCCTCACTTTTATTGAGTTTTTGTGCCGCCCATGTGTTCCCTTGGGACCACCAAGAGTTGTGGCTAGGCACCTGGAACTAACCGCTGGCGCCATGCACCCCCCCCAAGAGGCCTACAGGATAAGGGACCCTCGGTCCTCGAAAACACCACAAGTCGTGAAGAGAAACATGTGAGGCTAGGGTGAAATAGAATACTCTCCCCAATTGTTTTCTGCGGTGCGGCCGGTGTTTGTAGAGGGCGTCAAGGAGATATGTGACCGGACCCCTGAGGCTTGGCATCCGACATGGAGTACCTGAGGAGGGTGGGAAAGGCCGAGAGTTAGCCCTTTCCTAAACCGCACGAAACATAAACTTATGTTTCGTACGCAGGTACACGCCCAGGGGAGATGCCCAATAACTCCTCCTCGGAAGTAGGCGGGATTCCACTTTGAACCCGGCGCTGATTAGCTGGACTAGATCTGACTGATTTCATTGGAGAATTGGATGTTAAGCCACGCCCTGCCCCTGGGGGTATTTCAAGAGCCACCCGGAGCAGAGACAGTTAGTTAGAACTTTGCCAGGGGCACGAATAGATCATAGATTGTGATAGTCATAGGGTGGGGGCATTGGGGCATTGAGGCGTCGGATGTGTTGTACTCTAGAATAAATATAAGTAAAGGAACTACTGCTTGTCCATTCTTACCTTGTACCCATCAGGTACTAATATTTATAACCTAATAAACCACGCTACCATAATCATAAGTTTATATACGTAGGAGGAAAAGCCCTACGTCAGTGGTGTCATTAAATGGGATAAACAAAACCAATACGTCAGTGGTGACGCTCGGTGAGATAATAATAAAACCTCCACGACACATTGACCCAAGTCAAATCTTTCACTATAACCTGTATTCTCTTTTAGGTACCAAAGGTGGGGTCTGTGCCCACTGAGGGGCTCCTGGACCTTGAATCTCCTGACTCTGATGTTCTCTGGCTGAAAATATGTCTCTCCACTACCATTATATTCCTTTGTTTCTGATACTGCTCTCTAAACTCCGCTGACTTTGTGTCTTTCTTGAACTATTTGTAATCTCGCTAAGAGTCCTTTCTGTCCTCTCGCCGACATGCTGAAGTTCTCTATATTGGGGACTTCAATGTACACCAAAGTGAGTGGCTTAAATTTTCTCTCACTGATATGAGACGAAGTGATGCCCTTGCTTTCTCTATTACTTACGAATTGGAGCAGAATATCAAATATCCTACTCGTGTTCCTGGTCTCCACGAACAAGCAGCCAACACTCTTGACCTAGATCTTACTTCTAATCCCTCAAACTACTCTTATTCTGAGATTTCTTCTCTTGGAAAATCAAACCACTCAGTTATCTCAAGCTCTTCCATTTTCACTCCTCCTAAATCAATTCCTACTACTCAGCGCTGCCTGTGGCACTTTGAGGTCACCTAATGTGATGATTTGCATAACCTCATCTTTAATTTTCAGTGGGATGACTACTGCTTTTGGTCCTGTAATCCTTATCAGGTAGCCCTAAAAGTTGCCGAGATCATAGCCACAGAAAAGGAGGTGTTCATCCCCTATCCTATGAAAATTTGTTCTCCCCCTAATCCTTGGTTTGACCATGCCTTGGCTTGACCATGGCTATTAAGGCCATGGATTGGGTACACCAGTCGCATAAAGCTTCTCCTTCTGACTTAACTAACTCTGCTTTTATTACAGCCAAGAATCACTGTAATGCTCAGATATGAATTCTAAATCTTTCTTTATAAGAGGGAAACTTGATGAGCTTAACTCCTCTCCCACTGATAAATTTTTCTGGGCCTTAGCCAAAAACCTCTCCAAAAACTTCAGTAACTCAAGCTTTCCCCCTCTCCTTCAATCTCATGGTTCTATAGCTTACAATCTCACCGACAAAGCAACTTTCTTTGTTTCTCATTTTGCTGCCAACTTTTCTGCAATCGATTCCAGTGAACCTCTCCCTCGATCTTTAACCCTGTTTAGCCCATGCCTTAACTTATCTTTTCTTTACTAGTTCATAAGGTTCTTGCTCTTTAAAGACAAACAAAGCAACTGGTACCGATGGTATCCCTGCAAGGTTCCTTAAAGAGTTTGCAGATAAACTGGTTCCCTTGCTTTGCCTTCTTTTTCACCTTATTCTCTCAACCAGTATCTAT
>JAXCGZ010006322.1:0-10000 GCA_037179515.1 Halocaridina rubra | reverse complement strand
GTGCTTCTGTCCTTTTTATACAACAGCTTTTTTAATCTGTTTCACTGGCTTTTATCCACAGTTTCATTTTCGCTTATGAATTTGATTGCGTATCACTAATGTCTCATAAAATTTTCCTTCCTTCTGGTTGTTTATATGCATGTATTTATTTTCTGTCTCTAATGAATAAAATTTTGATTTTTTAAATGCAGTGTGTTTTCATGAATGCCCTCTAATTCCTGTGTTTTTTACACTAGTTTCGGTTTATGGTGTTTGGATTCATTCTTACATAAAAATAACTCTTCTAATAAGCTCGATGTGTAATTCCTTTTGGTTGTTTGAATGTTTGTGTTTATTTTCTGTCTCTAATGAATAAAATTTTTGAATTTTCATATGCAGTGTGTTTTCATAAATGTCCTCTAATTCCTTTTCCAATTTGCGATTTTTAATCTTGTAATCAGTTTATTTATTTTCCTTTCTTTTATAAAATTCCTCCGCATATCTGCCATTTTAGGTATTTCTTTTTTAACTTCCAACTCTTCATATTTTGTTTGTTGCCTCTCTTGCATAAAACTACATTGCCAATTATTGACTTAGCTTTGATTCAGCTTCTTTGTAATTTTTTTGCTCAGAGTTTTTTTTTTCATATAACTGCTATGCTAATTAACGATATAGAGCCACATATCATATGTGTTTATTCCTTAATTGCTTTGCTTAGGGGGCCAAAGTTTTTTAATCCTTTCCTTTATAATCTATTTCATCTCATCAAATATAACTGAACGCACAGAAACTTGTCTATTGAATGGAGTCAATAATAAAAATACATACTTTTGAATGATACTATTTGTAGTAATAACACATACACACTATATATATATATATATATATATATATATATATATATATATATATATATATATATATATATATATATATATATATATATATATATATATATATATATATATATATATATATATATATATATATATATATATATATATATATATATATATATATATATATATATATATATATATATATATATATATATATATATTGATGTAGTAGGTTGGCCTATGGCAACAGCCGCCCGTTGCGATACTACATCTGAAGGTTTTTTTTAACTTAAATAGGGCTGTCCAGGACAGTTCGATGTTAAGTCTTCCTTCAGTTACGGTTCTTTTTCTATGCCTACATCAACACTGAATATTGTTGGATATTCGTTACACACATATTATCTCTTCACATCTGACAAGTCATTACACTCGCCATTTCTGTTTCTCTTTATTTTATGTATTCTTCGTGCCCAGACCTGATGAGGGCTGTTTTATTATATTTTTGGCCCGTTCTGGTGTCACAAACATAAATATATATATATATATATATATATATATATATATATATATATATATATATATATATATATATATATATATATATATATATATATATATATATATATATATATATATATATATATATATATATATATATATATATATATATATATATAATCAAATAAACAGATTAACATATTATGTGAAAACATGAAAATTTTGCCTCTGGTCGGGATTCGAACCTAAGATATTACTGTCCCAAGGCAGTACAAACTACGCCACTGAGGATCTTAAAAATATAAACTAACATCTAAACTAACTGTTAAGCTAGCGAATAAACGCATTCTTCTAAGTATTTTTTTTCATTTTACAGCTTCTTCCCAACCTCCCTCATGGCTTCATTTTCGTTTTTAATTAAAATCCCATGCTATATTGGCATCAACAGTGATCAAATAAACATATTAACATATGTGTAAACATGAAAAAATTTTACCCTGGTTGGGATTCGAATCTATGACAAAAAATTAATGTCCTAAAATGCTACAAACTACACTAGTGAAGGTCTTAAAAGAAGAAGCTAACCTCTCAACTAACTGCTAAGCTAGGTATTGAATGCATTCTTCAGATTACTTTTTGTTCATTTTACAGTTTCTTCCAAACCTAAGTAGCGGCTTCATTTTCACATTAAATGAACAAAAAGTAAACAAATTATTCATAAGAATGTGCTTCTTCCCTAGCTTAACAGTTAGTCGAGAGGTTATCATCTTCTTTTAAGACCTTCAGTGGTGTAGTTTGTAGTGCCTTGACACAGTAATTATTCATGAGACTCAAGAGAATGTGCATAGTATCATACATGATAGAGGACAGACAATGTGTATTATATCAATCATGAGGAAGTACATACCATTTGCATGCATCATGTATGAAAGAGGATAGACTAATGGGTATAGAAAAAACTGACTCTCACATAAAGTTCTGTGCTATGCTGGGACATTTTCATCCCAAACTGCTATATCCAATACTTACAAAAATACGGGTACTTAACTATATGTAAATAAAAACGCTCTTCCTCCTACAAAGAGGAAAATACAGAGGGGAGGATTCTCAGTTTCCTTGCTCCACCTAATTTAGTTGACTCACGACACGAAGGGAAACATGGAGGTGGTATTGTTATCTTCCCTCACTAGAGGATGAAAGGAAAAAATGCAAGTGATACAGAAAGTAACGTGAACCTTGGAGGCAGAGGCTGTTCAACACCCTACTAGATAGAATCTACCCAATTCTAAGATGAAAAGGAGAAATTACAGAGTAAAGGATATATACAGATTGAGGATGGGAGGCAAAACGTTCTTAGAACCTAAATTGAACAAAATCCATCTGCTTGGATAGAATCCGCAGGTAAATCAGCAGCGGATTTGGCCTCACGGGAATCCTTGTCAGCCTACCCAATGAACGCTCAAGCAGAGTAGTGAGAGGGAGAACTTAAGCAGCCTTTCTTCAAAAGGAGATAAAAGGAGTGGTTGAGGTAAGGAAAAAGTTTGTGCTTTGACTCTGCCACAATATAGAATAACTAAGTCAATATGCATTAGAAAAGGGCCCCGAATTCGAGGCCACCTCGCATTAACGAAAAAAGCTTGCTTAGTTATGTCGAGGATCTGTTGTAGAGAGATGTGATATACATATAAACAGCTGCACCAAACAATCTATTATATGCTGTCATCACATCATATAATAATAGTGATAGTTACGATAAGATAACCAGTAAAGGTTAGGGAGCTGATAAGCGCTGTAAAATTCTTCCATTCTGTTGTGTTAATGGATCTTTTTTTTTTACCAAGGCATTATGTGATTGTGATTCAACCTCGGGATTTATTTTTTTCATCTTGTACTTAGAAACTAGAACATGAAAATAAATAATAATAATAATAATAATAATAATAATAATAATAATAATAATAATAATAATAATAATAATAATAATAATAATTATAATAATAATAATAATAATAATAATAATAATAATAATAATAATAATAAATAATAATAATAATAATAATAATAATAATAATAATAATAATAATAATAATAATAATAAATAATGATAATAATAATACTTTATCTTGAAATACCTTATATACAACTGTGGTTTTATGTTGCACAGAACAAATTCTTCCCAACAAACGTTTTATTAAAATAACAGTCTGGCTAAAGAGTGGTCTTAATAATTAGATTACGTAAAAATAGTGAATTATAAAAACACGTGGGATATTTTAAAAAAAAAGCAAAACGAAACAAAAAAGGCAAGTCTCTTAATTATTTTCGTATTCCAATAACTCTCCATCTGAGTTCTAAATATCTTTTAGTTTATTATATTAGATTTCTTTAATATTTGCCAAGAAAACTGAATATAGTACAAGCATTTTTCTATTCTAGCATACGTTATAAGTATTTCATTGTATCTTATGTCTACAGTTTTTGTCATGCTTCCTTGAGAGAGAGAGAGAGAGAGAGAGAGAGAGAGAGAGAGAGAGAGAGAGAGAGAGAGAGAGAGAGAGGAGAGAGAGAGAGAGAGAGAGAGAGAGAGAGAGAGAGAATTTTATTTTAATTAAAATAATTTCAAAAACTTTTTCTTGTTTGAGGACATATTCCATGGTGCTTAAGACGAGGACTCTTTCTTTTGCTTTTAAGAGTTATTGCAGATCACAGAATTCTAATTACTATTCTTTTGCTACTTATTGTCTCTGACTGAGAAACTGCTACCTACTTAATACTTTTGTATTTACTTTAAGTGTATTGCAATCTTTCAATTAGGAAATTGAATTAAATTTTTTATATATTCCTCTAGGCAAAACAATATACGTGGTGTATTTTGTCATTAATATAAAAATATATTCTATGTATGGTGTACTTGTGTATTTATTTCATTTTAATGTTTATTCGTGAATGAAATAAAATAGATCTGTTTCTATACAATGAGCTATAAAGACAATTGAAGTAGCATTTGTATCGAATGTGAAACAAAAAAGATTAGCCAAACACTTCTGTTTCTATTTACTGAATTCACTGGTATTTGAAAGAATTTCAGTTGATGTTTCCAGTCGGTATAAACGAATATGACTGGTCAACATAAGATATAAACTTCTAGTCCTTGTGCTCATTACAGTAATGCATGAATTATAGGAATTATTTACATTCAGTACATCAAATCATGAATGCCCAATACTTGTTTCTATTTACTGTATTCACTGCTTTATGGAAGAATTTCAGAAGAATGAGAATAGCCATAACAAACAAGTTTCTATTCATAGTTTTGGAAGAATTTTACAGTGTTTTCAATTAGTCTTCCGGTATAAAGAACCAAACCTTACTAAAAATAGGCACCATTTTTATCCATTATATTTATTGAGTATTAAAGAATTTTAGGTATTGTTTTCATTTGACTATAAAATAATAAATGCCAGTCAAATCCAGACGTGCTAGGCTTCGGTTTTATACATCATATCTCTTCATAATGGTGGTGGCCTGCAGAATGTTTCAATTTAGTGCATTTTAATACTAACCAGTTAGGAAGGAAATGGTGGTGGTGGGTGTATCGCATGCCATTAAAGCATTCTCCTCCCCCTTCCATTAAACAACGAAAGGAAAAATAAAAAATGACAAACAAATAAAGAAAAGAACAAATAAATTAACAAATATCAACGCTGGATATCATATGACTGCCGGATTCATAATGTAAAATCGATATTATGTCAACCTAATAATGACTTTTTATTCAGCATGAGAGAGAGAGAGAGAGAGAGAGAGAGAGAGAGAGAGAGAGAGAGAGAGAGAGAGAGAGAGAGAGAGAGAGAGAGAGAGAGAGAGAGAGAGAGATTTTTTTTTTTTTTTTAATTAAAAGAAGTTTCGGAACTTTTTCTTGTTTGAGGACATATTCCATGGTGATTAGGACAACACCTTTTTTCTTTTTTTTCTTTAAGTTATTGCAGGTCACAGACTTATTATTGTTTTTCTTTTGCTACTTATCGTCTCTGACTTAGAAACTGGTATCTACTTAATACTTTTTTTTATTAACTTTAAGTGTATTTCAATCTTCAATTACGAAATTATATTAAATTTTTTATATATTCTTCTAGGCAGAACAAAATAAGTGGTGTATTTTCTCATTAATATAAATATGCATTTTCTGTATGGCTTACTTATCTATTTATTTGTTTATTTCATTTTAATGTTACTCGTGAATGGGAAAAAAAAACAGATCTGTGGGATATTTTCTTTTTTTCTTCTTCGTCTCATTCAGTTATAACTTTTTTATATATTCTATAAAATAAAATACTAGTGATAAAACAAAATCAGAAAATTATAAAATACTATCTTTTTATTATTTCGTCAGTTATTTATGCTCGATTTAACATCTATTATTTATTTTACCAAATTATTTATAAACTCGTAATAAAAGAACAATGGAAGATATATCATAAAATATCTTCTAAACTATAAAAATGTTTTAAAACGGTTTTTGTGTTCTAAAGTTACTATTTATTTCTAATTTATATCTTCATTTTCTTTATTTTCCATGTTCCTTTTATATTCATTACAGCTTTTCATTTTATATTATCATTTTTTTTTTCTATGTCCCTTTCGTTATGCTTATTTATTCTTTAAGCTGAATCGTTAGTACTGAAATAAAATATAACATTCTATTTCAAAAACAGCTATGTAAATGCCGTTATGGAACTCTTTCTCATACACAGTGAACAGAAGTTCTTGAGAATATACAGAACAATTCAGGTTAAACCCGCCGTAACTATATTCATTATAGTCTTTGGAATAAGAAAGAACTTCAAGTCTAATCACAATATTCATAATTTATGATTACAGCTTAGGACTTTTAGGAGGTTTTTACAAATTTGGATATGAATAATATCAGGTGCTGATTTCATTCGCTATGAAAGGACAAGAATAGCCATATACGGACACCTGTTTTTATTCATTGAACTATGAAAACAATTCAAGTAGCATTTGTATTTAATGTGAAACAAAACGATTTTCAAAACACTACTGTATATTCACTGAATTCACTGGTAATTGAAAGAATTTCAGTTGATGTCTCCCGTCGGTATAAATGACTATGACAGGTCAAAATAAGATAGAAACTTCTATTCCTTGTGCTCGATTACAGTAATCAATGAATTATAAGAATTGTTTACATTTCAGTACATCAGATCCCGACTGGCCAAACCTTTATTCTATTTACTGTATTCACTGCTTTATGAAAGAAATTCAGGCAGAACGAGAATAGCCGTAACAAAAATGTTTCTATTCATAGTTTTGGAAGATATTTAGTTTGTTTTCAATTAGCCATTCGGAATAAAGGACCAAACCTTATTAAAGATACACACCATTTCAATCCACTATATTTATTGAGTATTAAAGAATATAAGAGTCTGTTTTCATCTGAGTATAAAATAATAAATGGCAGTCATATCCGCACTTTTAAGCTTTGGTTTCATACATCGTATCTCTTCATAATGGTGGTGGCTTGCAGAAACATTTCATTTTAGTGCATTTTAATACCAACCAGTTAGGATGGCAATATTGGCGGGAGTGCATAGCACGCCATTAAAACCTCCCCCTCCTCCTTCCATTAAACCACAAAGGAAAAATAAAAAAAACAACAAAAAAGAAAAGAACAAACAAGTTAACAAATATCAACGATGGCTATGATATGACTGCCGGATTCATAATGTAAAATCGATATTAAGTCAATGTTTTTTTAATTTTAGCAAGAGAGAAGGAGAGAGAGAGAGAGAGAGAGAGAGAGGAGAGGAGAGAGAGAGAGAGAGAGAGAGAGAGAGAGAGAGAGAGAGAGAGAAGAGAGAGAGAGAGAGAGAGAGAGAGAGAGAGAGAGAGAGAGATAAATATATGAAAATATTAGGTATAATAACCGAATAAACCATTGAGAAAAAGAGAGCTTCACTCCCAAGTATGAGGTCCCAGGTTCAATTGCTGAGAGATGGTGAGTACATTTTCTTCGTCAGATTAATTATGAGCAGTATTCAAACCTACACCACAAATCTTTAAATAGAGAAGTAACGCAATAAGTATATTACCAGATTGTATTTATGAATTAGATTTTAATGCTGGTCTGTAGTAAGTTTCAAATATATATATATTTATATATATATATATATATATATATATATATATATATATATATATATTATATATACTATATATATATATATATATATATATATATATATATATATATATATATATATATATATATATATATACTAGCAAATTGTATGGATATATGTAGATGAACAGATATATATAAATATATATATATATATATATATAGATATATATAGATATAGTATATAGATATATATATATAATATATATATATATATATATATATATATATATATATATATATATATATATATATATATATATATATATATATATATATATATATATATATATACCATACATACATACATACATACATACATATAATATATATATATATATATAATATATATATATATATATATATATATATATATATATATATAATATATATATATATATATATATATATATATATATATATATATATATATATATAATATAACGATTTTATACCATTGTTCTCTATATTCATAACACATTCGAACAGAAAAAATTGGGAAATTTTTCAGATCATACTATTAATTGCAATGCAACAAGAGATAAATAAAAAACTTTTGTATTGCTCAACATAGATATTAATAACAATGTTATGTAAATTGGATTGATGCAACAGATAATTTCATACTAAATGGAAATACTTTGAGATAATATAATAATAATAATAATAATAATAATATAATATAATAATAATAATAATAATAATATAAGAATAATAATAATAATAATATAATAATAATAATTAATAATAAGTAATAATAATAATAATATAATAATAATAAATAATAAAAAAATAATAATAATAGTAATAATAATAACAAAGATAACCTGCATTGAAATATCATACATTGTTGAAAAATCTCTAGTTTATATCAGATACAGCTCAAAAAATATCTTCGTAATATTTATACTGCAAATAAAACTAGGCGTTTCACCTTGTTGGAATGCAATTGCAACATGATAAAATTCAATCATTGCATTTTTCCTCCTGAAGATATAGAAGGGAAATTATATAAAAATGGATAATGAAAATTATTATTATTATTACTATATAATATATATATATATATATAATATATATATATATTATATATATATATATATATATATATATAGATATATATATATATATATATATATATATATATATATATATATATAATATATATATATATATATATATATATATTATATATATATATATATATATATATATATATATATATATATATATATATATATATATATATATATAATTATATATATATATATATATATATATATATTTATATAATATATATATATATATATATATAATATAGATATATATAATATATATATATTATATATATATATATATATACAGCCCCATTTCCCCCTTGCAAGGGGGGGTGACAGAGCCAATATATCTGCACTCACTTTGAGCCACACATACCTCAACTACTCCTCTTAGCTCCTTGGGATAAAGGGTTGCCACATTTTCCCAACTTCCACTCTGCTTGGGTCACCCACAAGGTACGCAGGCAAGGATATTCTGCAGTGAGACCCGACAGCCGCAGCTGGTATAGCCCTACCGCTTCATGACGTAGCAACTCCCCTCACACCCGTCCATCACAGTTAACTGAGCTAGCGGGTGCGATAAATCCCTTTGACCCGTGTCACCCATACACACTCTTCTCCACTCATTCTTATCTCTGGCACGCTCTCTTCCTTGCTCCACTGATATTCCACTTGCATCCTATGCCCTTTTCAAGCCATCCATTCATCTCATTCTAGGCCTTCCTCTTGGCCTAACTCCAACCACTTCTGTACTTCACACTCTCTACACTATCGTTCATCACTCATCCTTTCCATGCGTCCAAACCTCCTCAACACACTCTTATCTAACCAATCCGAAACCTTCTTTCAAGGACTATTCTCTACCCTGATCTCCTCATTTCTTACTCTTTCTATTCTAGATGGACCAATCATACTTCTCAAACACCTCATCTCCATTACATTCAACTTGTTTTTTATACTCTCTTGCACTCCAAGTCTCTGCTCCATCCAATGCTGTTGGCACAATCACACCTTCATTATATCCTTCTCTTTGCACTCATTCCCAAATACCTATTTCTAATCACACTTTTCAACCCACTTACACAACTGCTCGCTTCATTCACCTTATAACTTACCTCCACATCAACTTGTCCATTCCTTGGATCAAGTGTGACCCCAGATGCTTAAAACTTTCAACTTCTTCAAGCAACCTCCTCATTTCTCCTATATTCGATCTACCAACAATGACACTCCTCGTGAATCTCATGACTTTACTTTTACCAATATTCATTCGCAACTTCATTCCTTTACACACCCTAACAAACTCAGTCACCAAATTATTCACATCATGCTCAATATCATCCACCAGTGCTGTGTCATCCTCGAATAGTAATTGATGCATTTGCCTCTACCATCCATACTCACCCACTAATTCCAAGCTTCTG
>JAXCGZ010006321.1:35000-47500 GCA_037179515.1 Halocaridina rubra | reverse complement strand
CCATCATTAAACATTTCTCGTTATAATCATGACGGATATATATTTAAAAAACAATATTTAAATTTTGACTTTAGCAGTAGACATCATTATAAAACGTATGCTCGCCATAATTAAAAGTGGTATATGTTTAAAATTTGAAATATATACTTTTTCTACGTCAGTACTTCACACATAATGATAATACTTAATTTCGCTGCCAGACCCAAGAATAATTATATGTAAGTAAGAGCACATGTCATTAACATATTTACAACATTCAACAAGAGAGATTCAACACTGAGACTATTATTCTAATTAATTCTATTAATATTTCTTATTTAATTCATGAGAGAGAGAGAGAGAGAGAGGAGAGAGAGAGAGAGAGAGAGAGAGAGAGAGAGAGGAGAGAGGAGAGAGAGAGAGAGAGAGAGAGAGAGGAGAGAGAGAGAGAGAGAGAGAGAGAGAGAGAGAGAGAGAGAGAGAGAGAATGTACTATGATACAATATGCTACAGATCCGCCTCCAATCAGTCCCGTTTTCTATGGAGAAAGAGAAATAATTCAGCACTAACTAAAAGGAAATAATTCAGCACTACCTATTTAAATATCTTTATATTCTTCAGCTCATTAAAACATAAATAATTACACTTCCAAGTTGTAGGTAAAATATGGCATAATGTCAGAACCATACGAAAAAATCAATTGAATTATTGTAAACTTTTCATGCATAAAAGGCAAACACTTTAACATACTAATATATAGGGGAATGGATGTCAAACAGTTCAAAACAATTATTAGGAGCATATGAATGGTTTCAAAAAATGCGAAAGTTTGTCATATCATGTTAAATGATCGAGCTACTGAAGGGGCGCCTTGTATCTACCATTTGAACTAAAAGGACTATAGACTTTGGCCCGATTTCTTAAACAGTGTAAACCTAGGATACCATATTGTTAGTTAACTAGACATACACTAATGGATTTCATAAACGTATCTGACGCGGTTCTGTGTATGGCTAGGATCCCGCACGGGATCCTAACCATACACAGAACCGCGTCAGATGCGTTTATGACATCCATTTGTGTGTCTGGCTAACTAACAATATGGTATCCTAGGTTTACACTGTTTAAGAAATCGGGCCATTATCATCAGAGAGTCCTTATTTTATGTTATAATTAGTCCCCAGTATGCGGGTGGACACAGGAGATGGCAAAGGGAATTAAGGCTGAATGCCCGTCCAAGCCACCCCCCCACCACCACAGTGAGGTTCGATCGCGGATCTGTCAATCCCCGAGTCATGCACTTTTACCACTCTGCCACCGTGATCCCAAAAGGACTATAGAATACATTTGGTAGATATCCCCCCCCCTCTTATACGGACTATGATTTATGAAATAATGCGAGAGAGATAAAATTAGATACTGATTTTAAATTATGTCCTAATCTGGAAACACTGCTCTTTACACCTCAATATAACAACAGAATAATTTCTAACACGTCAGAGAAGTGCAACTATGATAATCCTTCTTCTTCTTCCTATCTGTACAGGACACGACGATTGGTCAGCTCAAAGGTCCCGACTAAACTGGTCAAAGGATAGTAACATAGTTATTGAGGATATGCCAGTAAGAACGTTAACCCAGGGGAAGAAAACAGTGAAGTGCCCACCGGTGACCAGCCCACATGAAATACCCCTCCTCAATACGGGTCCAGAATGTTGAGTAGAACACTGGACTGCAGTCACGCTTGTAAATAACGGCAGGTTTTTTACCTCTTCCTGAAGCCAGAATAACGACGAACAGTGAAGGAAAATGTGTATTATGATAATTACCTCCTCGACTTCACCGCTACGTTCCCAGTGACCGACCTACTGCTGGTGTTTCTTTCGAATGTAAACAAAACCACGTTTTATTCCCAGATCCTCGTTGACTTGAGAATGCCGCCAGGGGGCTGTTGTTTACATATTTAAGACACTCGTAAACATTAATGAATTTTTCTGTCATTTGTGCAGTATATGCATTAAAGGAAATACCTAAGTTGCATCATTCAATTGCACTATTACCAAGTGTTTGGAGGCATATATATATATATATATATATATATATATATATATATATATATATATATATATATATATATATATATATATATATATATATATATATATATATATATATATATATATATATATATATATATATATATATATATATATATATATATATATATATATATATATATATATATATATATATATATATATAGACCCATGGCACCTACTACAGCTGAAGGTCTATTGGACCTGAAGGGACTGTCCAGGACAGTTCGATGCTAAGTCTTCCTTCAGTTGCGGTTCTTTTCCTATGGCTACATCTACACCGAATATTCTTGTATATTCGTTACACATTTATGATTATCCCTTAACATCTGACAAGACACAACACTTCCATCTCTGTTTCTCTGATTTTTGCTTTCTTCGTGCCCAGACCCGATGACAGCCAATTTCTTTGTCCATCCTGGTGTCACACTCATAACATATATATATATATATATATATATATATATATATATATATATATATATATATATATATATATATATATATATATATATATATATATATATATGAGCCATTTTCCCCTCATAAGGAGAGTGGCGGAGTCCAGGCAAACTATCCTGACTCTTTGGGAAAAGAATATACAGAGGTGGGGATTCTCAGTCCCCTCAACTCTTACGATACACAGGAGAACACGGAGGACGTATTGTAACCCCTTCCAATCAGGGGGTGTATATATTTATAAAATTAATATTTGGCACTGAATGACGCCCGATACGCATATTTGTTGTTCCCTAAGCTGCCTGGCCGAATCCCAATGAATGGCTACTGCCTATCCAAGCCTGTCCCGCAGAACTCTCAGGGACTGTAGGTTGTGTTGTTGGCGTATGTGGATGGAACAGCGAGTTAATAGGGTAGGGATATGCTTGAGAAGGCTGGTTTGTGGTGGGCGGGTGAGAAAGAGATGACAGTATTTGTGTGTACCAAATCCGCGTCTCTATCATTTTTAAAAAAATTTAGAGAATGAGTTTAGAGGTACCATACATAGCACCACGATTTCTAATGAGGATTGGTATCATAGATCCTCAACATTTTCTTCGATAATGAATGCTATTACAAGCTCACTATTCCAACCCAAGAAAAAATAAAGGTGCGTCCACACTGGCAAGAAAACATATCAACAGCAAAATTGACACACTTTGGACGCAACAACGTTTGGGTTGCTACAGATACGATGGTGTCAATATGTTGGTATGGTGCTGTAAGTGATATGTTGGTACTACTGGTGTCTGTAGATGTCGACTGCGATGTTTAGGTCAATGTTTACAACTTGTTCCCGACTGCATGTTGCCAGTGTGGACGCAAACTTATAACTGCGTTCAAACAGCGGAAAAAACGCAACACCATAAGTGATGAAAGGATAACATGTTATGTCCTTTAGGTTCTAGCAACTTAGATGACTAAATTAATATGCTAAATAGAGCTAGGTCCACCACAAGAATCTTACACTACTCTTATGTTTGCATGGCGTAGGCACATTTTTTCGAAGATTTCATAGATTAAGTTGACTGCAACAAGATAAGTAAGATTGCATCGTCATGTATATAAACAGAAATATAGAAAAGTTTTACTCACGAAAACATTCAGTTTGCAATTAATATATCTGTTTCGTATATAAAGAGCATTAGGACTATTCATAAAAAAAAAAGAATTGGGGGAAGACACACATAACATATATCCACCCCAAGAAAATTATATAGTCCCAAAAATATCTGCGCCAAAGATAAATATATTTATATACATTGGCCCTGTCTCTTTTGACATGTAAAAACATTAATAAGTAATAATAATAATAATAAAAAAAAACACGGTCAGTGATCATCTGACTCATGAAAAAAACTTTAAGTTTTAGACTTACAAAGAAAACTAATTATCAAGATGAATAAAATACATCACTCAATAAGTAACTTTAATGTACAAAAAATGATACAAAATGCTAATGTTTTATGTGCTTTCTCAAATTTATTTGTGAATACTGTAAATACCACAAAATTCTTTAATCCCTTTCTTAGGTTTTAAAAGATTATATTCAATTCAGTAAACTACACAAAGGCTGAATCAGAGAATTGTAATAATTATATTATGCTAAATGGGCGCCATCATTCTTCTTTTTTCTTATATTCCAGCAACTACTTATCATCTGTAGTGACCATTTCTCTCACCATTGCTGTCCTGAACTAATGCTTACAGAATTAATTAACAAAATAGGAAAAATTATGCTTTAAATATATAGTAAAGTCTGGAACTAACATTAACACCAATACGAGACGAAAATGTAACTTTAAAACCTACGCTCATACCGTGTTTGTAAAACGAGTTATTTCAATTAAATTTGTAATGCAGAATCTTAAAGGTCGGATTAATCTTTATTACCCCAAAAAATCCTCCCAATCGACTAAAGGAGATAGGGCAACAGGGTAATGGCAATCCATTCACTGGGGAAACAAGGTGCAAGCAATTTATTTATAATGTAATTTCATTTCTTAAAGCCAACCAACAGATGAATCGAGGTAAAACGGCCACAGGTTAAAAAGTCACAGGTAAAAATCAGTAGAAAAAATAGTTACAAGGATAGAAATTTAACCTAATCTTCAACCTAACCTGTGAATTTTTCTCGTGCCTTTATTACCACCCACGCAACAGGTTCTGAAGAGGAGAGTAGGGAGAGCATGATCAAGTCCTGCTGACAGAGTTCTAATTGTTACAATTGTATGTTCAGATATCAAAGTCTTTTGTTACAGGTCATCTATGAAGTTCAATATGAACTTTTAACACTGATTAGGAAAAATTATTCTAACAATGACACTAATACCTTTGCTTTTCATTTTAGAGACATCTAATGCAGCCCATTCCTCGTTGTGATTCGAATGACATAGGTAAAAATATTGCTAAGAAAAAGTTTTGCATCTCATATAATAAAAATATCGGTAATTGCATAATAAAGGAGTATTGTGCATTGAACAACAATACTATAAGCACTTTTAAAGAAAAAAACTATATTCCAATGCCAGTAGGAACAATATATATTGATATATATCTATACCTGACTCTATCTATTACACTATGATTATAGCTATCAGTCTTGCATTAAATAACTAAATATGTACACAGGTGAATAGAAATGTATTTGTTTCCTTCACATAATGCTGAGAGACTTAATGACATACATACTCGCACAATATATATATATATATATATATATATATATATATATATATATATATATATATATATATATATATATATATATATATATATATATATATATATAGTGTGTGAATATGTGTGTCACTGAGTACTTTAGCATCATGTGAATAAAGTAAATATATTTCCGTTCACCTGTACATGTCCACCCTCATCCAAAAAGGAATTAATGACACATAAATCGGCATATGTATGTGTGATAGCAACATCATTCCACAACAACACAAGCAAAGCATTTTCAACAATTTTCTTTCGCCGTTGTCAATTGGTACTAAAAAAAAATAGAGGATAGTGGGGTCCCTCATGTGGCGGTTCCTATCAGTTTAGAGAGTTCAGTGCCTGCAACATAGGTGTGTAGAGTCTATGATGCAACAAGAAATGTCAGACACTTGAGTTTCGAAAAGCACAAAATATACCTGTCCGGTGACTATCATGCAAAACGATTAAAAGAATAAACATACTACTAAGTAATCAAACTATTGTCAAAGTGATATTTCAATTGTAAACTTACTGTAAAAGACTTCTGCTCAAAATTCCAGAATTTCTCGGCTTTAAGGTACGTTTTGCTTGGTGCGATTATTGCTCAACGATGATCGTTCATGGCTTAACGATGATCATCAAACAATTGTCTAGAGCACTAATTCTCTGCTTTTGAATGCGGCAGTCACTCGAAACAAAACTGCCCCATTCAAAAACAGTGAATTAGTGCTCTAGACAATCGTTTGACAATCTTCATTATGCCATGAACGATCATCGTTGAGCGAATATCGCACCGAGCAAAAGCGTACCTTTAGACGGTAACACAAACAAGTAAAGCCAGGTGAGAAAAAGTAATTAGCTTATTCTAAGGTACAGTCTGTTTGGGTAACCGAATTAAAGTTTAAGAAGATATCCAATGCAATCTTCTTTTTTCAGTAATCTACCAAAATTTATGCATGGATCATTTTGATACCTTAAAGAAACAAAAACATTTATATTAATTATCCCTCAACATGAAAAGGCATTAATCCCTTAACAGAAAATAAAAGACGTTTTTTTATTATCCTTCTACATCCATCAACGGTTGGAAGAAGAGGCTTGTGTTGACTTGCATAGACCAAGAATCCTAAATATACACCAAAACTCATGCACAATTTTAAGAACCTTAACTATACATTACTCTAATGGAAGTTCGCTAAATAAAGAATTATATATATGTATTACAAGTTTTAATAATGTTTCTCTTAATATGGCAAAATTAGTTACTGCATATTCACTGCTCTGTGTAGCATGACTTAGCCTAAAACTGAATTAAAAGTCTCTAGCTATTGATTAAAAAATTTCCGCTTAAATATATCATGATGTTTTTCTCGTTCTTATCTAAAATAGTTTTATTCTATGAGATAAAGTGCAGCTTTCAATTATTTCAAGATTATTGCAGAGCAATAAACTAGATACATACACACACACACACATACACACCAGTTTTTGTATAAACTGAGTTCGATTTAAAGTCTAATTCTGAGATAACATACCTTGGTTAGCAAGCGATTAATATTTCTATTTCTTTTGAAATGACCAGTTTTGTAATGATTTCTTTTTTCGTTTCCACTGTTATGCATCTGGAGTCTTTGATGCCAATATCACTGACAATTTTAACTTTCTTAGGAGCCATAATAAGGGCTATATTAAAAGTAAAACAATGGAAAATATGCAAGAACTGTGATCAGATCGCGAACGAACCACACAGCGAGGGCACCAATGCAGAACTGAGAGCGGCTGAAAGCGTCTGAGTGGGACCCACGAGGCGGCCGAGAGCAGCCAAGTGGGACCCATGAGGTGGCTGAGAGTGGCTGAATTGGACACATGGTGGCTTGGACAACACATTTCTGTTCGTGGGTTGGAATTTGTTCGTGGGTTGGGGTCAAATTTGTTCAAAATTTTGCTTGTGGGTTCGTTTGTTTGTGGGTACAGGCGTTTGTGGGTTGGGGTCACCACTGTATATATATAACCTGATCAGTAATGGTTAGGCATATCATATCCTCGTTCTTTTTATTAATATATAGCCATCTGACGATATCTAGCATCATATATATAGTGTATGTAAAGTGAATGTTTCTTTACCACACTGAAATGCATTCCTATGCATATGTGTGGTGGGGGAGGGTCGCGGTTACTTGACTATTAAAACAGGAGGGTCATAACTCCGAAAAAGTAAAGAAACACTGATCAGGTATAGATTAGTGACCCTACAGATTATTAAATAACCCCAAAAAATTTTAGGTTACGTTAAGTTAGTTAGCTATGTAAGGTAAGGTTAGGAGAAGTCAATGCCTAACTTAACCTAACCAAGCTAACCTAACCTAACTAATTATGAAGTCATTTAATGTTCTGAGGGTCACTAATCTTTATCTGATCCAGACACATTGGGCTAGAGGTTATCTTGATTTCTTCATAATGGACATTCAAATATGCTAATCGTAGCAAGGCATACTCCATATATTATACACGCAAAACCATAACATGAAAATCTTATTGGCGGTATTATGCTTCGAGTTTGGGTATTGTTAATAGGAACTCCAATCACAGAATATCAGAACACACCTTTGATTTATCAAACTGAATCTAGTTCATCAAAGAATTTTTCCCATCTGATAAGGACACATAATAACCTAAGAAGAAGAAGAAGAAAGAAAGAAAGAAGAAGAACAAGACTTTAAGCAAACAGTCCTTTCTTTACAATATCTACTATACAAGCGACATATAATCATAAAAATTTGTCTACCTAAAATATTAATTTCTAACCGAATTATATTTAACACTTCTTGCCCTGACTTTTTTATATATCACAATACTGGGAGTATATTAGATCAAATTAGACAAATTACAGGGCTGCTACCTATTACACGTAGTGTTATTAAACTAATATTGCAATATTAGTTAATACTTAAGTTGAACTAATTTGCTACTCTCTGTGGTGATAGGAGATCACACATCTTTAAAAGTTATATGTGTCTTACATTTATATAGAAAAAATCATAGTCTCATTTCCAGGATTGTTCCAGATGCTCATGCAAGGATGTTCTGAACGAGGTATGGAATAAGCATCAGTGGTAAGAAGAGAGCTGGAACCGAGGATGAATTGCACAAAAATCCATTGCAGAAGCAAGCGTGTTGTGATAAACCCAAAAATCCAGCAGCTTGGCACACTTCTTCATATTTAGCGTCCGCGCAACCTTTCCTCACTTTTGCGAATCCGACTGAAACAGGATATAATTTCAGTTACAAAGGTTGAAATTTAGTATTTAATCATAAATGTTGTTAAATAAATCATTTAACTCTTTTAATTTCATCTGTAACTGCACTAACAGAGAAGTACAAAGCTGTATCTACACTGGAATAATCTCTTATCTCTCTGTAATTATGCTATTACTAATCTAGACATTGTAATCATATTGGCTTTATCACATAATCTAAGCAAAAATTGAATAGCAAATACAAAATAAAAGAAAACCATATTGCAATTGAATATAAACCACAACTAAAGTGTATGGCAGATTACAGTTTGTAATCAGCAGTTGTATGCAAAGTGATAAAATATAATACTCATCACCATAAAAAAAATTAAGCCTACGTGTGAATAAGAATTTTTGTATTAGGTCTAGGAACTCAACACTGCGTGGTTGCATGATGGTACATACGCAGTAAGCCAGTGAAACCTAAAAACTGACTTTTGACAAGCGTGACCTTTATTGGATTTTTTCAGATCTTTTAATTTCTTTAACTGTGATAAACCAAATTACACACTTCATTGTTAGCAACCCTATGACCTAATACTAGACTGTAAAGAATAGACTGTAAAGATATTTAAAAAAAAAAGATAATAAGGCTAGCCACTTTAAATTTAGAGTGATTATTTAAAGGAAATGTTGTTGATATTAACAGCCTTATGAGTAGTCTAACATATGTATTACAGAAAGATTTATAGAAACTGAGAGTTCTTTGCAAACTTTTTTACTTTACTCTTAAAGAGGTATATAACTGAAATGCCATATGAAAAGGGTGGCACTCAACTTCACTAAGTGCCATTCACATTTAGAAAAGTGTTTTAAGATGAAATAATGCTCAGTGGGGAGCAGCTTTCAAAGAAACAATAGGTGTTATTACACTTAACTTCTTTAAAATATTAATTCAAAAGCAAAGAAAAATTCTTCTCAACTGTTAACTTGTAGAATGATCTTTTTAATTACTTACAGACATCAGCCCCCATCGAGTAACAGGAATTAGTACACCAAGTAACACTTCTGAAATCACTGGCATCGTCCTGTCGAAAGCAAAGAAATGCATTGCCTGTAAAAGAAATATTAATAATTAGTCTCTAAAGTCCAATTGGGAGACCATGGTGGCCGACTGGTTAGAATGCTCGACTCTGGGTTGACAAGCCTGCGATCGAGGCCACCGTGGGGTGCTATGAAGGTCATCCAGCCCTAGTTCCCCAGTCTCATTCTGTCTGTGTCCACACACATACTGGGGACTAATAACAACACAAAATGAGGATTAGTCTCTGTAATCCTTATCAGAGTGTTATCACAACATACAGGAGAATATTAAATATGATATTTGTGACTTTGATCTAATATAGTATATCTGTCTTTTTTTTTTCAAAAGTAATAAAAGTCAACTGGTTATTAATTAAAACTTAAATGGGGCTATCCAGGACAGTTCGCTGTTAAGTCTTCCTACATCAACTCCGAATATTTTTAGATATTCATTACACATTTCTTATTATCCCTTCACATCTGACAAGTTACAATACCCCCCATCTCTATTTCTCTTTATATTCTCTTAGTGCCCAGGCCCGATGAGGGTAGATTTTATTTTTTTTTTTGGGGGGGCCGTCCTGGTGTCACAATCATAAAAAAAAATGACAATATAATATTATTTTCAATCTTATCTGTTGGCTCGATTTTATGGTTAGAATATAAAAATATATTTTATACCTGAGAAACAATAAAATACACAATTTACACAACTGAATCTTAATATCTCATGTCATAACAAAAGAAAGAAAAGAAAAAAGTGATTGTACACTCACTATGCCGCGCGGTAGCCAGAATCACCATTACAAGAACTGCTAGAGCCTTCATCCTGCTACAGAAAATAGCACGTTTTAGTGGAATATAGGAATGATCTGTTTGCATTACAGATAGAAAGTAGCAACAAGATGACTTAGACACATTTACATGAAAGAGTTGAACGGCTGATAGTTAAAAAAAAAATAATTAAAACTCAAGGCTGGTGAATATTATTAATATAAATGAAGCAAATATATGTGAAGGAAATGGTATTTATATATATAATAATAATAACAATAATGAATATTATCAATCATAATACAAGGTGGTATTACAATATAAAAATAACATACTAGGGTTCATGTATAAGTATACCGATATTGTTTATTATTACAATATAAGAATGAATGATGATATATTGTGAGAGTATACTAACGTTGCTTAGAATAATGTTTTTACAATATAAGAATGGAAGCTAACATCATGCAAGTGTATACTGATAATGCTAAAGAAGGAAAGTTTTGCAAGAGAGGAGTGGATATACACATCATATAAAAGTATACTGACTATGCATGCTATAATTATTACAGTAGAGTACAAGAGTTCGTCATTCAAGAGTATATACTGACATTGCTTAAAAATCATTATAATATTATAAGAGTGCCTGAAGACATCAATTAAGAAAATATATATTTATGAAAATAAATGACCGAGGTGAGTTTGGGCTTGTGTGGTGAATGTGTGTTCTTTGGCTCTGCCAACCCCCTTACAAGGAGTATTAGGAGTATTGGGGCCATTCAAATAAATATCTCATTATATAAGAGTCTATAAATTTTGCTTAGTATAGTTATTACAATATTAGAATTGCTACATATATGATATTTGTAACCACATATGAGACTATATTAACATTACCTGGAATAATTAGTACAATATAAAAGTGGATATAAACGTCATACAAAATATAAAGTGGCACTTAGATTAATTATTACAATATAAGAGTTCACGAAGACATTATGTAAAAAGAATAGTGATACACAAAACCGCGTCAGATGCGTTTATGAAATCCATTTGTGTGTGTCTAGCGAATTAACAATATGGTTCTGTGTATGGCTAGGATCCAACGTGGGATCCTAGACATACACAGAACCGCATCAGATGCGTTTATGAAATCCATTTGTGCGTGTCTTGCTAACTAACAATATGGTATCCTAGGTTTACACTCTTTAAGAAATCGGGCCAAAGTCCTAGTTGGTGAATCTTTTTGGCAAGGTGCTTCCAACACCACCTCACTTCCCTCTGGATGAGGTTATGACGTTGGTATATACGACAAAGAAATGTAATTAGACCCAACAAAAAGCTCCCAAATGGGTGTTTTGTCATGCTCATAAACATATTAGTCAAGTGCTATCGGTGGTCCATATTGCATTAAGTGTGGGTCCCGTATGTGGAGACGCATATAGGCTCTCTCGTTATTAGATTGCATTCATCAAACCACACAGGCCAAACGACGCGGTCTTACTTTCCAGGGACGCAACACAGAGGTGTTTAACTTTAAAAATAGATGCGTCCTCCTCTTTTTATTATAACCACCACGAAGGTAAATTCAGGGAGTGAAGCAATGTCATACTCGGAAGAAACATAAGATGAACTCTCTATAACTGAGATAAATACAGTTTTGCTAATGAAAGTCACAATTGTCAGCAATTAACAAATATGTTGGAAAATATTTCTGAGTAGTGCTCGAAGTAAAAGAAACTGTTAGTGGTTGTAGTAGTAGTAGTAGTAGTAGTAGTAGTAGTAGTAGTAGTAGTAGTAGTAGTAGTAGTAGTAATGGTGTCGTATGGCATCTTACATAGACGCCATGAGCCGCTAGATGGCGGAGTGCGCCTTCGAAAACCCGCCCAGAGGACAGCATATGGAGAGCGTGTTATTTGAAGTTAGACCTTGCCAGGGGGCAGAACTCACGTCCTAGTTAGAAACCTCCCTCTAAGAGGGCGGGAACAGTGACTTGCAGGAACCATAGAAATGGGAGCTTTGAGGCGTAAACTAAGTTCAAGTTATCTCTAAATAAATTACTGTAAAGTGAATGATACATATCAGCGATCACCTCACATGCTGTAGCTTTTGGCCTGTTATATAAGTCATC
>JAXCGZ010006321.1:17500-30000 GCA_037179515.1 Halocaridina rubra | reverse complement strand
ACCATGCCGGAGGGCAGAACTCACGTCCTAGTTAGAAACCTCCCCCTAAAGGGACAGGAACAGAGACTTGCAGGAACTATAGCAATGGGAGCTTTGAGGCGTAATCTAAGTTCAAGTTATCTCTAAATAAATTTCTGTAAAGTGAACGATGCATATCAGTGATCATCTCGCATGCTGTAGCTTTTGGCCTGTTATATAAGTCGTCAACATGACAGTAGCACTAGTAATACTTGTAGTAGTAGTAATAGTAGTAGCACTAGTAATAGTTGTAGTAGTAGTAATACTAGTAGCACTACTAATAGTCGTAGTCGTAGTAGTAGTAGTACCAAAATACATATATAAATATAAACGTATGTAAGAACGGGCTTAGAGGCGTACCAAAGTTGACCTAACCAAAAAGTGCATATCAAGATTAACACGTTTATATTCTATTTTCTATCTTACAGAGATAAGATAAGAGAATAATAAGAACTTTGGCACAGTCATCATATCAAATCTCTCTCTCTCTCTCTCATATATATATATATATATATATATATATATATATATATATATATATATATATATATATAGAGAGAGAGAGAGAGAGAGAGAGAGAGAGAGAGAGAGAGAGAGAGAGAGAGAGAGAGAGAGAGAGAGAGAGAGAGAAGAGACTCTCCTTAAATAAATTAACTTATATTATAACTTTCAGGGAATTACATTCACCATGTGTTTCGCTAATAAAATTATCATTCAAACGCAGCCATCATAATGCCCGAGAGAGCGCATCGTGATAGACGTGTTAACTGGCGATATTTTTTATTTTATTTTGCACAATCCCGTCAAACTGGTCCATAGTTGTGTGGTTGAAAAAAAAAAACTTTGCCAACTGAGGCCTAAAAATATCGTAATAAAAGATAATAATAATAATAATAATAATAATAATAATAATAATAATAATAATAATAATAATAATAATAATAATAATAATAATAATAATAAACAATCCACAATAACGTGGACTATAAATGAAGGTTGTCCAATAAAACCACAAATGTTGTAAGTAGATATATATTATGTATATGTGGTGTATACTTGCGGAAACTACTGCCTCAAAAAATTCGTATTGTATATAATTATACTGTGTGGGACTAAGGTTAGTAAGGGCATACACTCAGGGTAACGGTTACATCTGCCAAAACAAGTCCTTCGTAAGAAGGCAACCGTCCTAGCCCTTAGTAGAAAAGGGAGTTCGTGACGTAAAAGTGAATCCAATGACTATTAATTAAGAAGGAGAAGAATGATGAGGAGGAATATATATATATATATATATATATATATATATATATATATATATATATATATATATATATATATATATATATATAAAACACTGACCTGTTACCATAAAGCCTAAGCAGGTAGGAAAAGGTCCATTAATGAAAACGACAGAAAAATACATGGAGTACTTGTCAATTTCGTGACCTTTGAAAAAGTGATTAGCTGAGGTTACGAGATTAAGGAGTAATGCAATATATATTTATATTGTTGCTTTCTTTACAAGCCTTTTTCCTAATATATATATATATATATATATATATATATATATATATATATATATATATATATATATATATATATATATATGTGTGTGTGTGTGTGTGTGTGTGTGTGTGTGTGTGATTACCTAATAGTGATTACCTAATTGTGTTTACGGGAAAGAGCCCAAAGCTCGTATCTTCCCGTCTCCTGATCGCTTCCATTTTAGACTTAGTGATACTTATCATACCTGTCCTTAAAACTATGGATTGAGATAGCATTAACTACCTCCTCGCTTAGCCAATTCCAATTATCAACTACTCTTACACTGAAAAAGTATTTCCTTACATCCTGCAAAGAAGTTTTCTTACGAAGCTTCAAACTATGACCTCTAGTTCTACAGCCAGCCATATCAAAATATCGATCCCTATCCACTCTATCATAACCATGAAGGAATTTAAAGACTCTCACCATATCCCCCCTCACTCTTCTAGCTTCGAGTGATGGTAAGTCTAATTCCCTCAGCCTCTCATCATAACTGAGATTGCGTATTTCTGGCACCAGTTTCGTGGCATGTCTTTGAACTTTTTCAATCTTAGCTATGTGCTTTTTCAAGTGCGGATTCCAAAAGGGGGCTGCATATTCGAGTTTTGGCCTCACATAGGTTACATAAATATTTCTGAACATTTCCTTGTCCATGTGCCTGAAGGCTACCCTTACATTTGATAAGAATGCATATGCTGCCCTTACTATGCCATTTATATGTATTTCTGGAGACAAATCTGCCAGTATGTTTACTCCTAGATCTCTCTCATTTTCTGTCTCTTGAAGTTGTACTCCAGCCACCGAGTAGTCAAGCTTGGGCCTTCTTGCACTAGTACCCATTCTCATTACCTTACATTTTGAAGTATTGAATTTCATTAGCCACTTTTCTGACCACTCATGCAGATTATTTAGATCCTCCTGAAGTTCTCTACCATTGTTCTCGTTTTTTACTTTCTTCACAATCTTTGCATCATCTGCAAACATATTCATGAATGAATTTACAGACTCTGGTAGGTCATTTACATATACAAGGAACAAAAGTGGCCCTAAAACTGAACCCTGTGGAATTCCACTACTAACTCTTCTCCATTCAGATACTGAGTGTCTTACTCTAACCCTCTGTTCCCTTCCTTCTAAGTAAGTTTTTATCCATTCCAAAACATTCCCACCTATTCTAGGCATTGATTGCAGCTTCCTAATAAGTCTCCCATGTGGAACAGTGTCAAACGCTTTCTGGAAGTCTAGGAATATGCAGTCTGCCCAGCCCTCTCTTTCCTGTAAGATTTGGCTTACCTCATCATAAAATTCTAATAAGTTTGTTACTGTTGATCTACCTTCTCTGAAGCCATGTTGCCTCACTGACAAAAAGTTGAAGGATTCCAAGTGAAGAGAGATATGTTTCCTTAGTAGTTTCTCCATAACTTTGCAAACTATGCTGGTCAAGGAAACTGGTCTGTAGTTCAGAGCCGTATCCCTCCTTCCCTTTTTGAAGATAGGTATCACATTTGCTTGTCTCCAGCATCTTGGAATCTCCCCCGACTCCAGTGACTCCTTAAATATGATACTTAGTGCCACTGATATTGTGTTTGCGCATTTTTTAAGCACATGAGGGGATATGTCATCAGGACCTGTAGCTTTATGAACATCTAAATCCATCAGCGCTTTGCATACCTCTGTGGCTGTAAGGTTGATGTTCTCTAATACCGGCCCTTGAGCTTCTATCACTGCAATCTGAGGGGTTGGGGTATTTTCTACTGTAAATACTGACTGAAACTCCTTGTTCAATTCTTTGCAGATCTCTTTAGCCTTAAAACCTGTTCTTTTACCTTCAGTTTTCCTCTGATAAAGCTGTGGAAAAGCTTGGGATTTTCTTTAGCCTTCCTGGTGATGTCCCTCTCATAGTCTCTCCCTGCCTCTCTCCTTTTACTTAGGTAGTCATTTCTTGCTCTTTTGTAGGTTTGCCAGGCATTTATGTTTTTTCTCCTCCTATACCTTTTCCAGCATTTGTCTCTCCACTCCTTAGCTCTTTTACACCCAATATCGAACCATTTCTCTCTGGCATGAATTACACCTACTTTGGTGACAGGTATGCAGCAATCTACTATCTTCCCATATTTCTCACAAAAGATGTCATACATTTCTTGTACAGATTTGTTGTAAAATAAGGTTCTCCAGTCAATAACTCTGTGTGTGTGTGTGTGTGTGTGTGTGTGTGTGTGTGTGTGTGTGAAATAAACTGGTACGTGGATGCACACAAACAAAATCAACTAAACTTTGTTCCCTCGTCATCTCTTCAATTAAGCTATAGATTTCTTCTAAGAAACTAAAGAACATCGCACCCCCAAAACCTCTTATCACTCAATGCGATTATTTAAAACACGTATAAACAAACACGACTTTAAAACGGACCACAGATGTTACCTCCAACCCGTTAAATAAGCCACTGATACGAATAATGTAAAGAAGTTTACCATTACCAACCTTATTCTCGGGAAATTCCAAGATGATATAACGTAAACACTGCTAAAATTGTCTAACTCAAGAGCACCATTTAGTGAAAGGCCTTTCCTAATGTTGTCTCTTAGGGCGGAGGCGGCCCAGGGTTGCCAGATCGATTCCAAGGTTCACAGGTGCCAAGTACCTCCCATTAATATGCCAAATTTCTCCAATGTTTTCCTATTGGATGCGCTATTATATGTTTTAATTTCCGGAATTTTAATCTGTTTGGTACAGAATTAAAGGAAACTATAAATAAAGGCAATATCTAGTCAATAAACACGCCCTGCATATTCGTTTTTTGCAATATAAAAGAAAAAGCACAGGAAATGTGTAAATAGTTTTTGTGATACGGAGACGGGAAAAGTAAAGTGCCCTCATTGGGTCCGGGCACCGAGAAGACATTTCATAAGGCAGAAACTTAAGGATAAGGCAGAAAGAGAATGATAAATAAAGAACAGTCAAAGCAATGAAGACCTTAAAATATGAGGAAGAAAGCAAAGAGAAACAGAGATGGGGAGTGTTGTGCATTGTCAGATGTGAAAGGCTAATAATAGATGTGTAAAAATACGCCAAAATATTCGTGGTAGATGCAGGCATAGGGAAAAAAACCTAACTGAAGAGGACAAAGTACAGCTTCTAAGTTGTACTTTAAGTCCTATTCAAGCCCAAAATATCTTATGTTGTTGCATTGCAACGTGATCTACAAGAGTACTAAATACAAATTGAATTAAAGATCTAAAAACAATGAATAGTACAAACGCACATTAAATGTTAAATATATATAAATTAATGCATAAAATCCCCTAACTTTTCATGTACAATTAGAACTCGTTAAAAAAAAAAATTCCTAAAAAAAACTTTGTAAAATAGTGCAAAGTTAAGAAATAGTGTCAAAATATATAACCGCCAACCTTCCCCATCTACCCGGGCTTGGGACCGGCACCAAGTTGAGGCTGGTTTACCCCCCTCAGTGGCCGAGTTTACAAAAACATTCAATAACTTAAGAAATTATAAAAATATAAAACGCAAAATACAAAAACTTTAACCTCTTTGAAAGGTCATCTTGTCTGTGAATCATCTATGTGGTTATGATGCAACAGCAGCGCTGAACTGCTGGAGAGAGAGAGAGAGAGAGAGAGAGAGAGAGAGAGAGAGAGAGAGAGAGAGAGAGAGAGAGAATTTACTACAGTATATTCTATCGACGTCTTTTTTACTACCTTGCTCATATAAATTTTGATAACGACAACCCTGAACATGCCTTTAACGAATACAAAAGAAGAGAAAATGCCAAATTGGCATTACTTTGCCAAATCTGGCACCCCTGGACTGACGTGTGGCGAAAGGAAGGCCAGAAGTGATATTTGACCATCATCGGTCAGAGCAAGAAGACATATTGCCTCTAAACAACTTACACACTGCCTCACTATTTCTCTCATTGACACATTTACAGTAATACAGACTATTTGTGAAGTACTATGTGTAGGAAAAAAAAAAAACTTAAACAGCCCCTCAGGCAGTGCATAAAAGTTATGTTGACAGGCTGAGTGTGCAAGCAGAGGCAAGATGGTGGATAGTGGCCAAACTTTCTGACGTGACCGAGGTCTGGTCGGCGTACGGATATGAATGGATACATACGTCGATTCTCGCCAGGACCGACTAAAATCAATAGTTCCCTGCTCTCAACGTTCACTGGAGCTTAGTCATGTTCGAGTTTGGTGCGCACCATGTTTCTTTTGACGGGAAAAATATGCCAGTTTTATCCAAAGGCAAAATACTCTAACTCTTTGGGAAAGTAGAGGATGGATTAAGAGACAGCTTTGGACCCATTACAAATTTATTGATATAAACCAGAACATAAAAAAATGCAATCAAAGGAATAAAAGTATTAACATTTTCGCAGCAGAAAAATATCTGTATAATTTATAAAAATGAAAATATTACTTGACAATACAATATCGTAAAAGAAAAAAGGATATTTATTTTCATATGCCTAATATTCATCATTATTCAAGAACAATATCTTGCTAATAAAATATTTATTTACTCACCCTATTTGGGGGTTTCTAATTTTTTTAAGACTGTATTATTATTATTATTATTATTATTATTATTATTATTCCTTGGTCCTAGACATTCTATATTCTCCAGCTATCGACCATGCTCCACGATATTTTATTGAAGAATAAAATGGTGGGCTTACTCATCAAAACAAACTAAAAACAGCCGAGACCGAAAGAAAACTAGACATTTCATATACAAAGAAAACGTATATCATACATGGGAAATGTAAATGATGTATATATATTCTCAACAAATATTCATTAAAGGAGATTTAGTCCCATCGCTCCGCCCCATTCAGTCGACTTACGACACGCAGGGGATTACAGAGAAAGTATTATCATCATTATTGCTATTACTGTTAAATAAAAATGGAATAGAGCAGCTTTGTCATAGTTTTCTTGGTGCCTGGGCCTGAAAACAGCAATTTTCTTGCCTGTACAAAGTCAAGAGATGGTGAGAAATGTTGCTTAGTGTACATTATAGTTAACAGCAAAGCCAGCCACTCTCTGAGAATCCCTAAATTTTCTAGTTCAAAGTTAATCCCCCTAACGAGTCACAAAAAATTTACGATTAAAAAGAAATCAGTCCCAACATATGATTGTACCTACCTTAATCTAACCATTTGTGTAATGCACACTTATGTAAATTACGCCCATAACGTATGTTTTGCGTATTGTCAGGTATTGTACACATTGATATTTTTTTTTATTCCTGTATTTGATGGTTTCTATGGTTTTAAGTAATAAACACATGACAAAGCCGAATTTAAACCTTTTTTTTCCTCTGCTTTTGTTACGTTCACCCTCATGAACTACTTCAGAAATGACCAAGTAATTATATCTTCATACTTCCCATTAGTGTGAAAAAATAAACTAACCAATGTCTGGCTTATTTACATATTGACTATAAAGTTTAGCAAGATACCTCTAGCGGATATTCATTGTCCCTGTGACCTCACCCCAATACAGATTTCAAGTGTTGCTTTGTTTTAATATGTATATAATATTCTTGGATATTCATCACATATTTTATTATCCCTTCACATCTGTTACACTTTCCATCTCTGTTTCTCTTTACTCTATGTATTCCTCGTGCCCAGGCTTGACGAGGGTTTATTTTTTTATTTTTTTTGGCCCGTCCTGGTGTGGGGGGGGAAGCATATTCTGGAGGCCTCCATTGCGTGGTCGTAGAATGCTCGACTAAATTTAATTTAAAGGAGAGAACAAACCTGCACTCGAGCCCACAGCTGGGCTTTCATGAAGTTACAAATCAAAGATACAAACATGATATACCTTAGAATATAGTGATTAATAAATCAACAAGCATTATGTGACTTGCATGAGATTCTCCCATGTCGCCCAATGCAAGGCCATCTTCGCAAAACTGGGTGTACT
The DNA here is from genome assembly GCA_037179515.1 of Halocaridina rubra. NCBI lineage: Eukaryota > Metazoa > Arthropoda > Malacostraca > Decapoda > Atyidae > Halocaridina > Halocaridina rubra. Next base: position 22,483 of record JAXCGZ010006321.1, on the reverse strand, counting down.
GAAAACACATAATTGGTATAAAAAAAATTCTTGGAAATATCTAGTTTTACATTTCACAAGTTCAAAAAACTCAAAATTAACTGTTTATACCCATTAGCCGAAAACTCAGACGACACTTCTCTCCATGCTGGCTGTTAACTTGGAGCATCAAGCAAGCAGTTTTTGAAGAAGAGGAATGAGAAGCAAAGGCATATACACTGTGGGAAACGATGAGGCATTGCACAAAATTCCATTGCAAAAGCAAGCATGCTCGCCAATTCCAATGAAACTGGCTGCCTGACAAATTTCAGGATACTTTTGGTCAGCACAGCCAGTTTTTTTTCCCTCAATACCAACTGAAAAAAAAAAATCTCATAAACACAGGTTCTACAAGAAATTACAACAAATGAAAAGCCAATATCTAACAAATATACTATTATCTTTAACACTAGTTTAACCATTACTAATATTACACTTTCACATTTCAGAGTCTGGTCTCTAATAGTTTTTTCCTTTAATGAAATCAACCATATCCTAATTATAAAGACCCCAGAACCTCTTAATGAACCATTTAACAAGTCTTCAAAGTAGATAAAAAATAAAAAAAAAAGTTCATCATTACACTTACGTAGCTTGACCCCGGTAGAGTAGCAGGAGTTCGTGCATACTGTTATGGTCCAAGATTCACCGGGATTTTGTTCGTAGCACAAAAAGCCCTCACCTGGGGAAAATATAACCCTTATTTTATTAAAAAAAATAATAAAAATTCATATATATATATATATATATATATATATATATATATATATATATATATATATATATATATATATATATATATATATATATATATATATATATATATATATATATATATATATGTATATATATATATATGTATATATATATATATGTATATATATATGTATATATGTATATATATATATATATATGTATATATATATATATGTATATATATATGTATATATATATATATGTATATATATATATATGTATATATATATATATGTATATATATATATATGTATATATATATATATGTATATATATATATATATGTATATATATATATGTATATATATATATATATATATATATATATATATATATATATATATATATATATATATATATATATATATATATATATATATATATATATATATATATATATATATAGATTGTCTCCTGAAAGTCAATTTGCTTTAGAAGCTAATAATCACAAAGATTCAATAAAATTCAACAGAAAGAGTAAAGATCCCATACAAGTCTGGCAGGCATAATTCATCACTAATAATATCATTATCACTGAACAGAGGGGTAATAAATATAATCGTTAATATCCTTGGACATTAGGGAAAAACTACACTATCTGGGACATGTTCAACTCCAACCTGGTAGCATACGATCAGGTCCATAATTTTGGAAACAAAGACTACCTACTGAAGTGAGTCAGTGTAAGAAGAAGCAATACAGCTGTGAGACAAGTCTTCATCCTGGAAAAAAAAAATTCTTCAGAATTTGCTTTGATAAATGAGCAATACATTGACTAGTTTTCCATCTTCTCATACAAAGGAGAAGGAGTACTCAAATCTTAAAGGATTCAGTTATATTTGTAATTCTATTCCATTCAATAATGAGTTATGAACATAAAAAATTCACGGTAAACCTAACCATCATCACTGAAGTGTACATTCATCACAGGAAAATCAAATTCGAGAAGGAATTAATACAAAAATTACTAAGGTCAATAGGAAAACTGAAGTTATTTTGAAATTCTCAGTCATTTTACACTTCAATAGATATGTGATCTCCTTTACGTAATGGACTCTCTTTGCTACTAAGGGCTAGGGCGGTGCCGTCATGCAAAAGGCTTAAGTTTTGGCTAGTCCGACCGTTATCCTGAGTTAATGCCCTAACCTCGGACCGAGGCGGGCCGTGAACTCACGACCTGATGAATCAAATTTGCGAGCGTTCCACTCTGCCACCACCAACCTCAAGAAACAAGTGGTAAACTTAAATACTGGAAGCAAACACTTGAGCAGTTAAAAAAAAAAATGAAATTGGAAGTTTGCAGATACCTCGACTGGCTTAGAAAATACATATTAATGAGCATTTTATCTCGCCAAGGGTAAAAATGAACAGTTTGCGAGATAAAAATGTATGTTCCGAAGCATTTCTGGGGTTGATACCCGTATGTTTTAAGAATTCTGAAATCGAGTCTCGCACAATGATTTGGTGTATCAAAGAATATAAAGTGACATCAAGTAGCGATGACTTTAGTAAAAAACGATAGAGGAGAAAAAAAAAATCAACTATAAAACAAAAGGTTGTAGACTGCGTGGTATTTTCCAGGGAGGTATTCTGGGACATTCAACATGTACATCTGCTCGGGGTCGAATTGATTATGTACATTCAGAGTGTCACACACTGTATATTGCTAAAACAATACGGAGAGACCAATACATGAAGGAGTAAAGCCAACACGCAACTGCTTTGAAAAATAAAAGGATACGAGTAAATAAAAGTAAATAACGACGGGAATGAAAAAAAAATTGACAAACAGAACAAAAGATCGTGCAAATAGATCATGCATCTGGTAACAGTGACGTGGCAAGATCATGAGGCGAGAGTTTAAACTGCTTATTGGGGAGAACCTAATAACAACAACAAGCAAGATCATACGTCTGGCAAAGGCAAAACTAACGCAGTTCATACGAAGCGATAACATGATTCAACAATATAGGCATCGTGCAGGGCTGTAAGAAGACGGTAATGATATGCCATATATTGCTATATATAGTCGATATAAAAATATTTAAATTTTCTTCCCCTTACAGAGACGAGTATTATATTACTAATTCACTATTGGGTCTTCAGTCTTTTAATTTTAAGCTCTGGTATAAACAAAAAAAGCCACTCACGATTCAAGTATAAGTACTTGAATACCACAATAAGAGAATTAAACTATTTGATAAAATTAGAAGCTATAAATATTTATAATGTATACTTATTCTGCTTATTTAGGAGATCATAAGAGAATTAATGGAAACTAGCATAAACCAATATTACAAATAAATGCAAACAAATAGGAAATAAATACTAAGTAATCAGAATTAATAATAATAATAAATAATTAGACAACTCTCACTCACCAAATGCTTAATCTGAGAAAATTCTGATAAAAGCAGAGGTGTAAGTGCCCTCAAATAAAGATAACTTATTTTATTTTTTTTCTGTAGAGTTCTCATGCACTTGATTTCTTGAGGCACACCACTTATTGGTGTCTAGTTTCTAAAACATCTTGGCATAAGAATACCACTACTTTTTTCTTTATACATTAAGGGATCAAGCCAGCTAGTTACACTAGATACTGGTCCCAAGGTAGAATACTGCGGAGTCAAGTCACCAACCAACGACCGCACACCTCTACCACAATACCTAGTATCTCTCAAAGATTAATGAAAACTAGTAAGATTGTAACTTCCTACCCTCAATATTCCACTACTATTGTGGGGTAGATCCTAATTTTTTTTATAATGATTGTGACACCTGAACGGACATAAAAAAAAATTGCCCTCATCAGACCTGGGATCGTAGAAAAAAAGTAGAAACAAGGATGAAGTATTGTGACTTTTTAGATGTGAAGGGATGAGATGCGTAACGAATATCCCAGAATATTGTTGTAGGCATATAATAAGTACCATAGGATCATGTCAAAATTAGCAAACCCAACATCTCTCCATGTCAAGAATGGCCAACCCAAATGTCTTTACGTAAAGAAAAGTAAACCTTTGACAAAATATGTTTTATAAACTTATTTATTGACAAAGGAACAACTAGCATAAAAAAAAAACTTATTGAAAGGATACTGCATAGTGACCGCGTTACAGAACCCTGATAACCTGTCAACTTTAGTTCGTTCCATCCACATGGAACTTTACCTAACCTAACCAAGGATTACTAAGGAACAGAAACTTTGAAAATTAAGCAGTTATTGAAATGTCTGGTACCGAACTGATCAGGTATATAACAACGAACCAAATTATTCCCATGTACATAATAACGACCCAATAATATTCCTGTAAAGAATAGCAACCCCCTGTTGTGAGTGGGTTCGCTAGTCTTGACATGATCCATATAATAAATGAAGGAAGACGTAACATCGAACTGTCCTGGCCAGTCCTATGCGTGTCCAAAACACTTCCACTGTAGTATCACAATGGGCTACAAACTGGGAAAAGCACTTAATAACAAAGGAGACGTCAAGTCATATTTCACTACTATCGGTACTTCCAATAAGTAGATCTTTTCCTTAACTGGTGACATAAGGAAAATAAAAATTTTACCAGGGCACGTTTCGGGAGGAAACAAATTATTACTCGAAAACCTAATAATCTTCAGCAAACTGCGTTACAAGAATACAAATTCCAAGTTCACAAACCTGATTTCCTTAAACAAAATCTTCGAACAAAACACCCAAGTAAGCAGTGGTTTCCCTTGAAGCTGGTCTTAACCTCCTGACTAACCATAAGCGAAGCAACTCGGATTGTGGGAAGTCAGAGAAAAACGAATTATACGTTAACTTGTACGGTTGGTTGCCAGTTTGGTGCGGGAGAGAATCAATGGTTGTTTGGTCTTTTGGGGGTTTACTGAGGGGGGAGGGACGACACAATTACTACAATATCGGATTGATTTTCTTCATTTGAGGAAAATTTCCAATAAATCATACGAAAATCTTATATTTTGTCTACAGTAATTTGTTAATTTTACCTGTGGCAGTGAGACGAGCAGACCGTGGTAATGCAAAGGACGCACCAAAGACACGGTATCAAACGTGTAACATTCTCGTATAACGCTCCCCCCCCCCCACATACACTGAAATATTTTATATCAATTCCTTAAAATAACGATAATTTGCAATTCTTGGGGACCGCGGTAGCGTAGTCGTTAGGATACTTGACTCGAGAAGTGACAGACCCA
>JAXCGZ010006321.1:5000-7500 GCA_037179515.1 Halocaridina rubra | reverse complement strand
GTAAGTCTAATTCCCTCAGCCTCTCATCATAACAGAGATTGCGTATTTCTGGCACCAGTTTCGTGGCATGTCTTTGAGCTTTTTCCAGCTTAGCTACGTGCTTTTTCAAGTGCGGACTCCAAAAGGGGGCTGCTTATTCAAGTTTTGGCATCACACAGGTTACATACATATTTCTAAGCATTTCCTTGTCCATGTCCCTGAAGGTTACCGTTACATTTGCTAAGAAACTTATGCTGCCCTTACTATGCCATTTATATGCATTTCTGGAGACAAATCTGCCAGTATGTTTACTCCTAGATCTCTCTCATTCTCTGCCTCTTGAAGTTCTACTCCTGCCACTGAGAAGTCAAGCTTGGGCCTTCTTGCACTTGTAACCATTCTCAATACCTTACATTTTGAAGTATTGAATTTTATTAGCCACTTTTCTGACCACTCATGGAGACTATTTAGATCTTCCTGAAGTTCACTACCATTGTTCTCGTTTCTTACTTTCTTCACAATTTTTGCATCATCTGCAAACATATTCATGAATGAATTTACAGACTCTGGTAGGTCATTTACATATAAAAGAAACAAAGTGGCCCTAATACTGAGCCTTGTGGAACTCTACTACTAACTCTTCTCCATTCAGACACTGAGTGTCTTACTCTAACCCTCTGTTCCCTTCCTTCTAAGTAATTCTTATCCATTCCAAGACATTTCCACCTATTCTAGCCATTGCTTGCAGCTTCTTAATAAGTCTCCTGTGTGGGGCAGTGTCAAATGCTTTCTGGAAGTCTAGGAATATGCAATCAGCCCAGCCCTTTCTTTCCTGTAAGATTCGGCTTACCTCATCATAAAATTCTAATAAGTTTGTTACTGTTGATCTACCTTCTCTGAAGCCATGTTGTCTCACTGACTAACGTTGAAGGATTCCAAGTGAAGAGAGATATGTTTCCTTAGTAGTTTCTCCATAACTTTGAAAACTATGCTGGTCAAGGAAACTGGTCTATAGTTTAGAGCGGTATCCCTCCTTTCTTTTTTGAAGATAGGTATCACGTTCGTTTGTTTCCAGCATCTTGGAATCTCCCCTGACATAAGTGACTTTTAAATATGATACTTAGTGCCACTGATATTGAGTTTGCGCATTTTGTAAGTACATGAGGGGATATATCATCAGGACCTGTAGCATTATGGACATCTAAATCCATCAGCGCTTTGCAGACCTTTGTGACTGAAAGGATGATGTTCTCTAATACTGGCCCATGAGCTTCTATCTCTGCAATCTGAGGGGTTGGGGTATTTTCTACTGTAATACTAACTAAAACTCCTTTTTCAATTCTTTGCAGATCTCTTCATCCGTTTCAGCGATGCTTCCATCCGCTCTCTTTAGCCTTAAAACCTGTTCTTTTACCTTCAGTTTTCCTCTGATAAAGCTGTGGAAAAGCTTGGGATTTTCTTTAGCCTTCCTGGTGATGTCCCTTTCATATTCACTCTCTGCCTCTCTTATTTTACTAAGGTAATAATTTCTTGCTCTTTTGTAGGTTTGCCAAGCATTTATGTTTTTTCTCCTCCTATACCTTTTCCAGCATTTGTCTCTCCACTACTTAGCTCTTTTACACTCGTTATCGAACCATTTCTCTCTAGCATGAATTACACCTACTTTGGTTACAGGTATGCAGCAATCTACTATCTTCCCATATTTCTCACAAAAGATGTCATACATTTCTTGTACAGATTTGTTGTAAAATAAGGTCCTCAAGTCAATAACTGCAAAAAGATCATTCATTTTGATGTAAGACTTTTCGGATAGTTCCTCCTCATGTCCTCAGTGCTTCTACTCTCGGGCAGAACATCGTCAGTGATATACTCCATCAACAACACACAGTGGTCACTCTTTCCAAATGATGGTTCATACGCATTTTTTTTCAATATCCAACGCGTTATCTGTGAATACTAGATCAAGTAGTGATGGCTCATCCCCACCCCTGGCTCTCGTTGGTTCCATTACATGTTGGTGAAGGAAATTCCCTTGTACGCAGTCTAGGAATCCTTCCCCGAATGAGTCCTCACCACTGTGTGGGTCAAGATTTATCCAATCTATCTCTTTATGATTAAAATTTCCTATACTCAAAATCCTACATTTTCTCTCCCGTGCCATGTTAACTGAGTTTATGACTTCAATAGTACCTATATGACTTTCCTCCTAAACTTCTAGCCTATGTTGGTTCCTTGGAGGGTTATATACAAGAGTTTTTATAATGCTCGCTGACCCAGTATTTATGCGAGCAATATGAAATTCTTTGAACTCACTTTCTATAGCCAAGTTTATTTCTTCAACCTGAATCCTTTCACTTATGAGCAGTGCTATCCCTCCACCAGTCCTCTCAGATCTTTCAACCCTCAATATTCTGAAGCCTTTAGGAAAAACTGTGACACTGTTTATGTCCTCACTCAACATAGTCTCTGTAACTGCTACTGTATTGGCCTTACAGTTGTGAATCCTATCTTTTAATTCTAC
>JAXCGZ010006320.1:45000-48962 GCA_037179515.1 Halocaridina rubra | reverse complement strand
ATTCATTCTTAGACTGCAAAGCCCCCAGGCTCGATTCTTGTCTATTATGATTGCAAGCAGAATAACAGAATAACATGAGAGAGAGAGAGAGAGAGAGAGAGAGAGAGAGAGAGAGAGAGAGAGAGAGAGAGAGAGAGAGAGAGATTGATTTTTAAAGAATTCATTCTTAGACTGCAAAGCCCCCCAGGCTCGAATTCTTGTCTCATTGTGATTGCAAGCAGAATACCAGAATAACATGGGAGAGAGAGAGAGAGAGAGAGAGAGAGGGAGAGAGAGAGAGAGAGAGAGAGAGAGAGAGAGAGAGAGAGAGAGAGAGGGAGAGAGAGAGAGAGAGAGAGAGAGAGAGAGAGAGAGAGAGAGAGAGAGAGAGAGAGATCTGTATCAACAAGATCGCTCAGATAATAGCGAAAGCTTAGATAGAAGGATAAAGTATCCATAAAAAAGTTACTTTTATCTTTTACCAGAAAAATTTCACGCACCCAGACACCATACAAATATACCTACGCAGATACAAACTATTGAATATTAAGCGTGATTACCTAATTGTTTACCTAATTGTGTTTACGGGAAAGAGAACAAAGCTCGTATCTTCCCGTCTCCTCATCGGTTCCATTTTATACTTATCATACCTGTCCTTAAAACTATGGCTTGAGATAGCATTAACTACCTCCTCGCTTAGCCAATTCCAATTATCAACTACTCTTACACTGAAAAAGTATTTCCTTACATCCTGCAAAGAAGTTTTCTTACGAAGCTTCAAACTATGACCTCTAGTTCTAGAGCCAGCCATATCAAAATATCGATCCCTATCCACTCTATCATAACCATGAAGGAATTTAAAGACTGTCACCATATCCCCCCTCACTCTTCTAGCTTCGAGTGATGGTAAGTCTAATTCCCTCAGCCTCTCATCATAACTGAGATTGCGTATTTCTGGCACCAGTTTCGTGGCATGTCTTTGAACTTTTTCAAGCTTAGCTATGTGCTTTTTCAAGTGCGGATTCCAAAAGGGGGCTGCATATTCGAGTTTTGGCCTCACATAGGTTACATAAATATTTCTGAACATTTCCTTGTCCATGTGCCTGAAGGCTACCCTTACATTTGATAAGAATGCATATGCTGCCCTTACTATGCCATTTATATGTATTTCTGGAGACAAATCTGCCAGTATGTTTACTCCTAGATCTCTCTCATTTTCTGTCTCTTGAAGTTGTACTCCAGCCACCGAGTAGTCAAGCTTGGGCCTTCTTGCACTTGTACCCATTCTCATTACCTTACATTTTGAAGTATTGAATTTCATTTGCCACTTTTCTGACCACTCATGCAGATTATTTAGATCCTCCTGAAGTTCTCTACCATTGTTCTCGTTTTTTACTTTCTTCACAATCTTTGCATCATCTGCAAACATATTCATGAATGAATTTACAGACTCTGGTAGGTCATTTACATATACAAGGAACAAAAGTGGCCCTAAAACTGAACCCTGTGGAACTCCACTACTAACTCTTCTCCATTCAGACACTGAGTGTCTTACTCTAACCCTCTGTTCCCTTCCTTCTAAGTAAGTTTTTATCCATTCCAAAACATTTCCACCTATTCAAACCATTGATTGCAGCTTCCTAATAAGTCTCCCATGTGGAACAGTGTCAAACGCTTTCTGGAAGTCTAGGAATATGCAATCTGACCAGCCCTCTCTTTCCTGTAAGATTTGGCTTACCTCATCATAAAATTCTAATAAGTTTGTTACTGTTGATCTTCCTTCTCTGAAGCCATGTTGCCTCACTGACAAAAAGTTGAAGGATTCCAAGTGAAGAGAGATATGTTTCCTTAGTAGTTTCTCCATAAGTTTGCAAACTATGCTGGTCAAGGAAACTGGTCTATAGTTCAGAGCCGTATCCCTCCTTCCCTTTTTGAAGATAGGTATCACATTTGCTTGTTTCCAGCATCTTGGAATCTCCCCCGACTCCAGTGACTCCTTAAATATGATACTTAGTGCCACTGATATTGTGTTTGCGCATTTTTTAAGCACATGAGGGGATATGTCATCAGGACCTGTAGCTTTATGAACATCTAAATCCATCAGTGCTTTGCATACCTCTGTGGCTGTAAGGTTGATGTTCTCTAATACCGGCCCTTGAGCTTCTATCACTGCAATCTGAGGGGGTGGGGTATTTTCTACTGTAAATACTGACTGAAACTCCTTGTTCAATTCTTTGCAGATCTCTTCATCCGTCTCAGTGATGCTTCCATCCGCTCTCTTTAGCCTTAAAACCTGTTCTTTTACCTTCAGTTTTCCTCTGATAAAGCTGTGGAAAAGCTTGGGATTTTCTTTAGCCTTCCTGGTGATGTCCCTCTCATAGTCTCTCTCTGCCTCTCTCCTTTTACTTAGGTAGTCATTTCTTGCTCTTTTGTAGGTTTGCCAGGCATTTATGTTTTTTCTCCTCCTATACCTTTTCCAGCATTTGTCTCTCCACTCCTTAGCTCTTTTACACCCATTATCGAACCATTTCTCTCTGGCATGAATTACACCTACTTTGGTGACAGGTATGCAGCAATCTACTATCTTCCCATATTTCTCACAAAAGATTTCATACATTTCTTGTACAGATTTGTTGTAAAATAAGGTTCTCCAGTCAATAACTGCAAAAAGCTCATTCATTTTGATGTAATCTCCTTTCCGATAGTTCCTCTTCATGTCCTCAGTGCCTCTACTCTCAGGAAGAATGTCTTCAATGATATACTCCATCAACAACACACAGTGGTCACTCTTTCCAATTGGTGGTTCATACTCAATTTTTTCAATATCCAACACATTATCTGTGAACACTAGATCAAGTAGTGATGGCGTATGTGTGTGTGTGTGTATGTGTGTGTGTGTGTGTACTGTAAATACACAAAATAAGTTAATTAAATATGACTTGGTTCCGCACATATTTTTTTATGAGTGTGACACTGGGACAGGCAAAAAACTACCCTCATCAGGCCCGGGAACCAAGAAATCTTTAAGACGAAGATAAAGCAGAAGCTTAAGGACAAGATATAAATAAGGGAATTATATACAATTGGAAAAGGACAGGCTGAAAGAATAGTCGAAGTATTGTGGCCCTAGAGATGCGGTAGGATTAGGCCCTGAGATCACGATAAATCCTCTTTTTGAAGGAAGATAATTTATAAAAATTAGGAGAGACAGGAGGAAGAGAGTTCTAACGTCTGGAGGTGGATGGGAAGAAGCAGTCGCCGATCAATCCAAGAGCTACAAATCGCCAAACAGTACTTTTGAGACGAGGCTGCCTGGCGAGTGTTACATGGCTTCGGCAGCGGTCTAGGGATGCAAGTCGAAAACATATCAGAGCAGCGATGGAAGTAATAACGATAGAAAAAAGAAAGGGATGACACCTTACAGTGAAGAGAAGGAGAATCAAGATCAGAAGTTAGAGAAGGGACACTGAAGAGTCTGACTGCCTTAGATTTAACTCTATAAAGGAGATAAGTATAAGAAGAAGCACCCCAAATGTGCGAGCAGTATTCTAAGCATTGATAGATAAGACCTTCATAGATTTTAAGTAACTGAAAAGAGGAAAAGTAATGACGAAACGATGCAGAGACTCCAACTTTTTAGATGCAGATTTAGAAATTAGGACTATATGACCCTTCCAAGACAAGTTAGAGGCTATCTGGATTCCTAACATGTTAAAAGAATTTTAAGGGCATATTTCGTTAGTTTCGAAGACAATAGGGCTATCAGCTGGAGAAGATAAAGAGATAGTCACAAACTGTGTCTTGGAGGCATTAAATTTACCTAAATTTTGGGTGCCCCACTCAGATACTCTGTAAATCGGAGCCGTACTGGTAATCGGAAATAAGCGAGTTAGATTCAAGATATTTCAAGAAGAGAATTAAGAAAAGTTTTGATTACTTTAGCTATAGCAGAGGTTAGGGCAATAGGTCGGTGGTTAGAAGGA
>JAXCGZ010006320.1:27500-40000 GCA_037179515.1 Halocaridina rubra | reverse complement strand
CACAGCTTTATCAGAGGAAAACTGAAGGTAAAAGAACAGGTTTTAAGGCTAAAGAGAGTGGATGGAAGCATCACTGAGACGGACGAAGAGATCTGCAAAGAATTGAACAAGGAGTTTCAGTCAGTATTTACAGTAGAAAATACCCCCACCCCCTCAGATTGCAGTGATAGAAGCTCAAGGGCCGGTATTAGAGAACATCAACCTTACAGCCACAGAGGTATGCAAAGCGCTGATGGATTTAGATGTTCATAAAGCTACAGGTCCTGATGACATATCCCCTCATGTGCTTAAAAAATGCGCAAACTCAATATCAGTGGCACTAAGTATCATATTTAAGGAGTCACTGGAGTCGGGGGAGATTCCAAGATGCTGGAAACAAGCAAATGTGATACCTATCTTCAAAAAGGGAAGGAGGGATACGGCTCTGAACTATAGACCAGTTTCCTTGACCAGCATAGTTTGCAAACTTATGGAGAAACTACTAAGGAAACATATCTCTCTTCACTTGGAATCCTTCAACTTTTTGTCAGTGAGGCAACATGGCTTCAGAGAAGGAAGATCAACAGTAACAAACTTATTAGAATTTTATGATGAGGTAAGCCAAATCTTACAGGAAAGAGAGGGCTGGGCAGATTGCATATTCCTAGACTTCCAGAAAGCGTTTGACACTGTTCCACATGGGAGACTTATTAGGAAGCTGCAATCAATGGCTAGAATAGGAGGAAATGTCTTGGAATGGATAAAAACTTACTTAGAAGGAAGGGAACAGAGGGTTAGAGTAAGACACTCAGTGTCTGAATGGAGAAGAGTTAGTAGTGGAGTTCCACAGGGTTCAGTTTTAGGGCCACTTTTGTTCCTTGTATATGTAAATGACCTACCAGAGTCTGTAAATTCATTCATGAATATGTTTGCAGATGATGCAAAGATTGTGAAGAAAGTAAAAAACGAGAACAATGGTAGAGAACTTCAGGAGGATCTAAATAATCTGCATGAGTGGTCAGAAAAGTGGCTAATGAAATTCAGTACCTCATAATGTAAGGTAATGAGATTGGGTACAAGTGCAAGAAGGCCCAAGCTTGACTACTCGGTGGCTGGAGTACAACTTAAAGAGACAGAAAATGAGAGAGATCTAGGAGTAAACATACCGGCATATTTGTCTCCAGAAATACATATAAATGGCGTAGTAAGGGCAGCATATGCATTCTTATCAAATGTAAGGGTAGCCTTCAGGCACATGGACAAGGAAATGTTCAGAAATATTTATGTAACCTATGTGAGGCCAAAACTCGAATATGCAGCCCCCTTTTGGAATCCGCACTTGAAAAAGCACATAGCTAAGCTTGAAAAAGTTCAAAGACATGCCACGAAACTGGTGCCAGAAATACGCAATCTCGGTTATGATGAGAGGCTGAGGGAATTAGACTTGCCATCACTCGAAGCTAGAAGAGTAAGGGGGGATATGGTGACAGTCTTTAAATTCCTTCATGGTTATGATAGAGTGGATAGGGATCGATATTTCGATATGGCTGGCTCTAGAACTAGAGGTCATAGTTTGAAGCTTCGTAAGAAAACTTGTTTGCAGGATGTAAGGAAATACTTTTTCAGTGTAAGAGTAGTTGATAATTGGAATTGGCTAAGCGAGGAGGTAGTTAATGCTATCTCAATCCATAGTTTTAAGGACAGGTACGATAAGTATCACTAAGTCTAAAAATGAAACCGATGAGGAGACGGGAAGATACGAGCTTTGGGCTCTTTCCCGTAAACACAATTAGGTAATCACACACACACACACACACACACACACACACACACATATATATATATATATATTATATATATATATATATATATATATATATATATATATATATATATATATATATATATATATATATATATATATATGTTACACAAATTCCCTTGCAAGGGGGTGGTCAAGTCAAAACAAACATATTCACCAGAAGCCAATTCATCTCAATCGTTTCTTTAAATTACTTGGATATAAATGATCACCCCAATTACCCCCTCCCCCAACACACTGGTTGTGTCATCAACAGAATAAGAGGGGAAACACCTCATCAAGTGAAGCACTTCAGCCCCACCCCCCTCCGCTTCATATATGAAAGTTATAGAATATAAAAGTTCAATTGACATATGTGGCCTGCCATCACATCATGGACTATACTTCTGGCCCGTGAGAGGAAAAAGATTGCCTACCCTTTGTCTAGATTAATTAACAGTAATTTCTCATAATCATCTTCATTATCATACCCCTCTGGATCCTGCTTTGTTCCTGCCTAAATGCCCACAATTTCCCCCCCCCCCTCCACAATTGGATGCCTAATTGGCCATTACCCACAGTACAACTACATCATAAATTATTCCATTTTTGGAATAATTTTGGCAGGCATATGTGAGATTATTACATCAACATTAAGATAAAAGTATATTTGAAATTTAATTAACACATAAAAAAAAATCTTCGATGTTAAGGAAGTTTGTTAATAAAGTTCAATACTATACATTTCTGAACAAGATTATTATTATTATTATTATTATTATAATTATTATTATTATTATTATTATTATTATTATTATTATTATTATTATATTATTATTATCATTATTATTATCATTATTATTATTATTATTATTATTATTATTATTATTATTATTATTATTATTATTATTATTATCGCTATTATTATTATTATTATTATTATTATTATTATTATTATTATTATTATTATAATAATAATAATAATAATTAATATTATTATTATTATTATTATTATTATTATTATTATTATTATTACTATTATTATTATTATTATTATTATTATTATTATTATTTTTATTATAATAATAATAATACTAATTATTATTATTATTATTATTATTATTATTATTATTATTATTATTATTATTATTATTATTATTATTATTATTATTAATAATATCATTATTATTATTAACTTCATGAAAACTAGATTTTAGTAAATAAAACAGATTAAAGCGATATGTTATTTGTAAAAAGCGTGAAAATTAGTATGTTTTTTCGTAAAATTTTTATGTAAAAATATAATCTTCAGTGATCTGTGAAGAGCTCCTCTCCTTGATTATGTTAGCTTAGCAGGCTAGGAGAATATACCATAAGATGTGAGGGGTTGGTGATAGAATAGTTTCCTCAAACGCCTGACCTTTGATCAGGGAAACTATAATAATGCTTCTTCAGCTTCATAGGAAACTAAAATAAATGAATGAGTAGTAAGTTGACTTATGACATCAGTTACCTGTTGCAATATTACAACTGAAGGTGTTGAGAACATAATTAGGATTTGCCAGGACACTTACAGTTCTTTTCCTATGCCTACATCTACACCGAATATTCTGGGGGTATTCCTTATACATTTCAGATTCGTAGGTTTAAAGCCTCCTTTCTGATCCTTGGATGAAAAGGGTCTCCAAAAACTATAACTCAAGCTTTACACTCTCCCACTGACAATGTCACTCTCTTTCACTGTCATATTTGTGCCAACTCTTCCGTAAGTGATTCCAGCTCACCTGACCATAGTAATTTATCCCTTTCTAACCCATTGCTCTTCCCAATTCTTTCAACATGCATAGTCTTTTGGGTTCTTCATTCTCTGAAGACGAACAAGGCATCCAGACTCAATAGTATCCCTGTAAGATTCCTTAAGTATTTTGCAGATGAACTGGCTTCTGAGCTTTGCCTTTTTTTTTCCACTCAACTAGTATATATCTTGCATCTTGGATGCAAGCTCTCGTTCAGCCAGTTCCTAAATTGGGTGAAAATTATATTCCTTCCAACTACTGACCAACTGTCTTGACCTGGGCTATTGCTAAAGTATTCAAAACTGTGCTCAAATCTCATTTCTTCAAATATTTTAGACTTAACTTGCTTATATATGATCACAACCATTGTGGCTTCTGCAAGGCAAGATCCACTGTCAATCTCCTGTCTTATATCACTCGTGTATGAATCTCTGAAGAAGTATGGGGAAGCCTTTGTCGTCGACCTTGATATCTCTAACGCTATGGACTGGGTCTGGTAAAAGGCCTTATTAGTCAACTTCCTACACATGGCATTACCCTTTCTCTCTGATCTTTGATTTCCAGGTGTCTTTCTGACCGTTTTATATCTGTGGTTGTTGACGGCTCAACAGCTAGCTCTCTCCCACTTACCAGTGGAGTTCCACAGGGTTCTGTTCTTACACCTACTCTGTTTCTTCTTTTCATTAATGATCCTCTCCAATCCCTATCCTCCTCTCTTCTCCATGCCATTGCCAATGATTGTACTCTTCATGATTCCTCTGCCTTCTCCTCACCACCTTCGTCCACTACTCGAAATTAGTCTCGTATCAACTCTCTTCAACTCCCAACTTCAATATATATATAGTATCTGAGAGACACCCAAAATGTAAAGTTTAATGCCTCCAAAACTCAGTTTTGGGCTATTCTTCATCGTTTTCTCCTCCTGATAAATCTATAAATATTGAACAAAATGAAATTTATATTTTTAATACAATTAACATATTAGGAATTCAGAGAGCCAATAATTATCCTGGTGTAATCACATAATTCAAATTATTAAGCCTGCATCTAAGAAATTGAGAGTTTCGCTTTGATATCGTCAATACTTTTCTTCAGCTCAATTATCAAAAACCTATATATGTCTTATCCGTCTCTGCTTAGAATACTACTCTCTTCTGGGGTGCTTCTTTTTGTACTTATTTCCTTGATAGGGTGGACTCTAAGGCTATCAGACTCATCAACAACGATCCTGCCCTTAGTCTAATTTCGATACTCTTTCTCTTCGCCGAATAGTATCATCTTTCTCTTTTCCATCAGTACATCTTCCCTCGCCGCTCTGATAAGTTGGAAAGTTGTAACCCTCCTCCACTGGCGAGGCCACTTAACACACGCTAAGCGGTCTCATCATACAGGTACTGTGTGGAGACTTGCAGCTCACGATTGGTCTACGCAGGGACTGCTTCTTTCCTTCCACTTCAAGACTCTGGAACTCTCTTCCAGGTTCTCTCTTCCCTTACTCTTACTACTTTTTTTTTTTTCAAAAAGCTGATCTAATGTCATCTCAGGACCTAAGCCTGTCATATTTCCAAGTCTCAACACTCTACCTGTTCTTTCGGTATATCTCTTTTGGTGTTTATATTTCTCTGATTTCTGCCTTGTCCTTGAGCTACTACTTCTTCTTGTTCTCGGGCCGGATGAGGACAATTTTCTTTACAAGTGTCGGTGTCCCATTTATATATAAAACAAATAAGTAAAATAAATTCATATGAATACTATAAAGAAAAGGCGAATTCTATATCAAAGTTTTAAATTGAATAAATAAATAAATAAGTAAATAAATAAATAAGTAAATAAATAAATAAATAAATAAATAAATAAATAAATGAATTAGTAAAATAATTAAAACAGAATTTTAATTCGGAAAGGTACGTGAGACAAATACATCAATTAATAAAAAGAAAATAAGATAGGAACATAAGATTACCCGAATTCTAAATCAATATAAACTATATATAAAAAAAATCTCTAAAAAAAAAATGTATCGTTAAACCTATCTTTTGTATTTCTCTTTATACCAGGTACTCACCCCGACTAGTCTAACTGCTAGTAGGACTAGTGAGTGAGGTATAGAAAGGAAGACCACATAAGCCACTATTGTCACCTGTTCATCTGTTTATGGATAGACGGTAAGGAAGGAAGAAGAGATGTCTTCAACCCAAACCCATCTGCTCAAAAATACCATCATCAATCTCGTTTCATACCTGTACACAGCCCGAGGCGCGTCATTAACAGGTGTAATATTTGTATGAGCTGAAAAATTAATTCTGTTTGAGACTTAATATCTCATTCAAATGACCTGTAACGTTTTTATAACTCTGAGAAACGTTTGCGAAATTACAGGTGCTAATGAGCTCACATAGGCTGAAGACGGAGGGGTTGGGTGGGAGTACCGGGAATGGGGCATGACAGGTGTGGGTGTGAACTGGAGGATGTAACAGGGAGGGGAGTGCCAGGTGTGGGTGTGGTCTGGTGGGTAGTTCTAGAGAGGGGTATGACAGGAGTGGGTGTGGTCTGATGAGTGTCCAGAGGTGGGCATAACAAGCATAGGTAGGGTCTAGTGGATGTACCAGGGGTGGGGCATGACAAGTGTAGGTATGACCTGATGAGTTTCCCTGGAGAGAGGCGTTAGAGGAGTGGGTGAGGTCAGGTGAGTGTTCCACAGAGGGGCATGAGAGGAGTGGATGTGGTCTTTTGGGTGTTCCAGGGTGGGGCTTGACAGGAGTGGGTGGGTGTAGTCTGGTAGGTTTCCCAGGGGTAGGGCATTACAAGTGTGGATATGGTGTGGCAGGTGATCCAGGGGAAGGGAATGAGAGGAGTGGGTGAGGTCAGGTTGGTGTTTCAGCATGATAGGTGTGGGAGAGAACTGGTGAATGTCTAAGGGAGGGGAATGAAAGGTGTGGGTATTGTATGGGTGGTATGAATTGGTGGGTGTTCCAGGGGAGGAGGATGACAAGAGTGGGTGTGATCTTGTGGGTGTCACAGGGGTGGAGCGTAGCTGGAGTGAGTGCAATCAAGTGAGTTTCAGTGGTGGGCTTGATAGGAGGTGATGTGGTCAGGTGCGAGTTCCAGACTGGGGCATGACTGGAGTGGTTGTAGTTTGCTGTGACATGACAGGAGTGGGGGTACTCTGGTAGGTGTCCCAGGGGTGGGAGATCGCAGGAGTGGGAATATTCAGGAGGTGTCTAAGGTTGGGACATAACAGGAGTGAGGGTGGTCAGATAGTGTCCGAAGCATGAGGTATGACAGGTGTGGGTGGGGTCTGGCGGGTGTTCTATGGAGTGGCATGGCTGGTGGATGTCCCGAAGGGGGCATGACATTATGGGCATTGTCTGGTGGGTGTCCAAGGATGGGGCATAACAGGATAGGAGTGGGTGTGGTCTGGAGGGTGTTCCAAGGGGGCATGAAAGGAGTGGGTGTGGTCTAGGAGAATAGTGAAGGAAAATGAGTTCGGATAAGCTGAAGAAGGCGGGGTCAGGTGAGAGTGCAAGGGGTAGGCACATGACAGGAGTGGGAGTGGCATAGGGATACGGAGGAAGGGGGTACGTGTATAAGTCTGTGACTGTCATCTGTTTATAGATGACCTTCTTAGGGCAACTCTTGCGGAATGGATGAACGCTTTGGGGGGTTAAGCCGAAGAAATATGAAAAACTGAAAATCATTATACCTTAAATCCGTCTAAGAAGGAATATGAAGAATACATAAGCGGATTATTATCATAGTCTTTATTAGTTAATAAGGGTTATTATTGTAGAAGAATTATTATTAAGTATATGTGATAGAAAGCAAAGCAGCGCTATTTAGGGGTCAGTGTTCATGATATGGTATTCTTTATTTTAAAAAATGAATCTCTCTCTCTCTCTCTCTCTCTCTCTCTCTCTCTCTCTCTCTCTCTCTCTCTCTCTCTCTCTCTCTCTCTCTCTCTCTCTCTCTCTCTCTCTCTCTCTCTCTGAGTGCTTGCGTGTATATATATATATATATATATATATATATATATATATATATATATATATATATATATATATATATATATATATATTGCAATATGTGGAATAAGCAATTTTAGATGTCATAAATATAAAATAAAAACCGGCCAAAAATTATTGCAAGACAAGAGATTAGTAATACGGAAATAATGAAAGAAAAAAATAAGAGAAAATAAAAAACTACGATTATATAAATGTGTGACTTTGGGAAAAAACCAGGAAATAAGATTCAGGTACAATTAGAATAATAATACAAATACAAAAGGACAGAAACAATTAAGGAAACTAGTGAAAAAAAAAGAAAAGCACAAAAACAATGAATTAAAAATGTAAACGAAATAAGCCAGTAAAATACATGAATACAGAAACACAGTAACAAGAATAAGAACTACAGAAAGAAAGCATAGAAAATGTGCGCTTAGAATAAGCTTCGTCTATAGGCCCAAACAATAAAGCCCCCCCCCCCTAAAACTCTCATACCTTTAAAGGGAGTTAAAGAGGCCTAGAACTGGTCATGACGTCAGTTGGTTTAAAGATTTACACACACACACACACACACACACACACACACACACACACACACACACACACACACACACACACACACACAGACACACACACACACACACACACACACACACACACACACACACACACACACACACACACACACAAAACCCCCTTTTGGAATCCACACTTGAAAAAGCACATAGCTAAGCTTGAAAAAGTTCAAAGACATGCCACGAAACTGGTGCCAGAAATACGCAATCTCAGTTATGATGAGAGGCTGAGGGAATTAGACTTACCATCACTCGAAGCTAGAAGAGTGAGGGGGGATATGGTGACAGTCTTTAAATTCCTTCATGGTTATGATAGAGTGGATAGGGATGGATATTTTGATATGGCTGGCTCTAGAACTAGAGGTCATAGTTTGAAGCTTCGTAAGAAAACTTCTTTGCAGGATGTAAGGAAATACTTTTTCAGTGTAAGAGTAGTTGATAATTGGATTTCGCTAAGCGAGGAGGTAGTTAATGCTATCTCAATCCATAGTTTTAAGGACAGGTTTGATAAGTATCACTAAGTATAAAATGGAACCGATCAGGAGACGGGAAGATACGAGCTTTGGGCTCTTTCCCGTAAACACAATTAGGTAATCACAATTAGGTAATCACACACACACACGAAAGTAAGAAACGAGAACAATGGTAGAGAACTTCAGGAAGATTTAAATAGTCTGCATGAGTGGTCAGAAAAGTGGCTAATGAAATTCAATACTTCAAAATGTAAGGTAATGAGAATGGGTACAAGTACAAGAAGGCCCAAGTTTGACTACTCGGAGGCAGGAGTACAACTTCAAGAGACAGAATTTTGTTTTCATAAATACATATAAATGACATAGTAAAGGCAGCATATGATTTCTTATCAAATGTAAGGGTAGCCTTCAGGCACATGGACAAGGAAATGTTCAGAAATATTTATGCAACCTATGTGAGGCCAAAACTTGAATATGCAGCCCCCTTTTGGAATCCGCACTTGAAAAAGCACGTAGCTAAGCTTGGAAAAGTTCAAAGACATGCCATGAAACTGGTGACAGAAATACTCAATCTCAGTTATGATGAGAGGCTGAGGGAATTAGACTTACCATCACTCATAGCTAGAAGATTTAAGGGCGGAAAGGTGACAGTCTCTAAATTCCTTCATGGTTATGATAGAGTGGATAGGGATCGATATTTTGATATGGCAGGCTCTAGAACTAGAGGTCATACTTTGAAGCTTCGTAAGAAAACTTCTTTGCAGGATGTAAGGAAGTACTTAGTCAGTGTAAGAGTAGTTGATAATTGGAATTGGCTAAGCGAGGAGGTAGATAATGTTAACTCAATGCATAGTATTAAGGACACGTATGATAAGTATCACTAAGTACAAAATGGAACCGATGAGGAGACGGGAAGATACGAGCTTTGGGCTCTTTCCCGGAAGCATAATTAGGTAATCACACTTAGGCAATCTCTCTCTAACACACACACACACACACACACACACACACACACACACACACACACACACACACACACACACACACACACACACACACACACACACCACATATATATTCTATGAGAGTGACACCGGGGCGGGCAAAGAAAATTGTCCTCTTCATCCCCGGACACTACAAAAAAAAAAAAAAATAAGAGATGGAAATAAAAAAGAAACTGGAATGAGGAATGCTGTGACTTGTCGGATAGTAAGGGACAGTAAGAAATGTGTAACGAAAACTCCCGAATATGCAGATGTAGGCATAAGAAAAGAACCGTAACAGAAGGAAGACTAAAATATTATATATATATATATATATATATATATATATATATATATATATATATATATATATATATATATATATATATATATTTGTGAATGTGTGTGTGTACGCGGTTATTGAAGGCCCGTTATCAAATACAATATTTAAATATTCAGACATTAAGATGCTCAGATATATATACATATATATATATATATATATATATATATATATATATATATATATATATATATATATATATATATATATATATATACATATATATATATATACATATATATATATATATATATATATATATATATATATATATATATATATATATATATATGTGTGTGTGTATTTATATATATATATATATATATATATATATATATATATATATATATATATATATATATATATATATATATATATATATGTATATATATGTATATATATATATATATATATATATATATATATATATATATATATATATATATATATATATGTATATATATATATATATATATATATATATATATATATATATATATATATATATATATATATATATATATATATATAAATATATATATATATATATATATATATATATATATATATATATATATATATATATATATATATATATATATATATATACAGGAAAAACATGAATAAAAAATAATTAAATATAGGTCCCAACGGATGTAAACAAAAACAATGTTATTTGGTAAAAATATTGTAAGATTAGGTAAGAGTTAGAAGGTAATCCCTTTAAATGATCTGATTTAAGCAGAATGTTATAAAAAAAAATGGGATGATGCATTTCGGCGAAGAGAAAGAATCAAGGTTTGAAGTAAGAGACAGGTCCTTATTGAGTCTGGTGGTCAAACATTCAATCCTATCACGGATATAAATATAAGAAGCACCCTAGATGTGAAAGCATTATGCTAAGCAGGGACGGATAAGACCATTTATATATATATATATATATATATATATATATATATATATATATATATATATATATATATATATATATATGAATATATATGTAGAGAGAGAGAGAGAGAGAGAGAGAGAGAGAGAGAGAGAGAGAGAGAGAGAGAGAGAGAGAGAGAGAGAGAGAGAGAGAGAGAGAGAGAGAGAGAGTATTTCACTGAAGGTTATAAAACACTAAGTTTTAGATGTCCCTTTTCAAAGAGATTGGACGAAAAAAATTTCTTACATAATAGTCGAGCTGCTTTCTCCAGAGGTGATACTGACATTACAAAAGTTACAAAAAATGATTAAATCAAACAAATAACTAAAGAAATAAACAATTAACTTTTAAAGAACTTATGCTTAGGGTCGAGGTACGAAGTCAATGCAAAACACATAAAGTGTCTAGAATTGCGGACAGCTGGTGAATATATAAATATTTTCTAATGAGTAGCACTGCAAAAGCATTCAGGGTTAAAGTACTAAGGTCAAAGGTTGCTGGGATCATTCCCAGAATAAGCACCTGATGTACCTCAATCTTAGATGAAGAACTTGCATTCAACCTCTATCCAAACGGATACAAATAATAAAAAATTCCTAACAAAATTTTTTATTTAGTTGGGTTAGGTTAGGTAAGGTTAGGCTAGCTTCACATGCCTTTTGCCTCAGTCACAGATTAATTAAATAAATATGACATAAGGTGATTATTCTGTGATTGATCCGGTTGCCGTCTTAATGACTTGTACGACTGCTGATTATTTGGCAGAACCCTGTGCTAACTTAGTGACTGGACCTCTGAAGATGAGTAGGTATAAATACTCGTAAGCGCTCAAGTACCCCATTGTTTGTTCTTATTCCTTCCGCTACAAATTACAACAGTCGCGTGATTCTCTTTTAATAGCGCTTCATATATATATATATATATATATATATATATATATATATATATATATATATATATATATATATATATATATATAATACATCCTTCATGTTCCCCTGAATCTCTTCCTCTTTATCCTCTCATGGAGTCTGAGTATTTTGCCTTGACTCAGCCACTCCCCTTATAATAAGCACAAGGGCTCATATATATATATATATATATATATATATATATATATATATATATATATATATATATATATATATATATATATATATATATATGGGATATATCTACTTCACACACTATTCGAGTAAAATAAAAACACGTATGTGTATGCATACATATATACATTCATACATAAACACACTTTCATAAATATACATATATAATTTTTCAGAACCTGAGCACACAATAGGAACGCTTCAGTTACACAGTAGGGGGTGAACAGACGATCTGCGGTGGTATTTGCACCTTTTGCGAGACTTCTTTTTCTTCTTCTTTTTCTTCTTCTTCTTCTTCCTCTTCTTTTTCTTCTTCTTTTTCTTCTTAATATTCTTCTTATTTTGCTCGAGATAGGGTCAAGGAAGAGGTGAAGGAATGTGCCCTCCACATCTGTGCAAGAATGCCAAACTTGAACTGGCAGGGAGGAGGGAGAGATGGAGGAAGGATGAGGGAAGTTGAGTGAAAATCCTGAAGGTGGAAATAAAGGGAATCACAAACACACACA
>JAXCGZ010006320.1:17500-22500 GCA_037179515.1 Halocaridina rubra | reverse complement strand
CACACACACACACACACACACACATGAGGCCCCATCCCCTGATCTTCTGTCATTATCTTCTTTATCTCCCCTTTGTCTGGAAGTATTCTGTAAATTTTCGTTACAGAATACTTCCAGACAAAGGGGAGATAAAGAAGATAATGACAGAAGATCAGGGGATGGGGCCTCATTAAGATTGTTATACACAAATGCTGATGGATTAGCTGGTAAGGCAGTAGAATTAAAAGATAGGATTCACAACAGTAAGGCAGATATAGTAGCAATTACAGAGACTAAGTTGAGTGAGGACATAAACAGTGTCACAGTTTTTCCTAAGGGCTTCAGAATACTAAGGGTCGAAAGATCTGAGAGGACTGGTGGAGGGATAGCACTGCTCATAAGTGAGAGGATTCAAGTTGAAGAAATAAACTTGGCTATAGAAAGTGAGTTCAGGGAATTTCTTGTTGCTCGCATAAATACTGGGTCAGAGAGCATTATAATAACTGTTGTATACAACCCACCAAGGAACCAAAATAGGCTTGAAATTTATGAGGAAAGTCATATAGGTACGATTGAAGTCATAAACTCAGTTGTTAACATGGCGCGGGAGAAAAAATGTAGGATTTTGATTATGGGAGACTTTAATCACAAAGAGATAGATTGGATAAATCTTGACCCACACAGTGGTGAGGACTCATTTGGGGCAAGATTCCTAGATTGCGTACAAGGGAATTTCCTACACCAACATGTAATGGAACCAACAAGAGCCAGGGGTGGGGATGAGCCATCACTACTTGATCTGGTGTTCACAGATAATGTGTTGGATATTGAAAATATTGAGTATGAACCACCAATTGGAAAGAGTGACCACTGTGTGTTGTTGATGGAGTATATCATTGAAGACATTCTTCCTGAGAGTAGAGGCACTGAGGACATGAGGAGGAACTATCCGAAAGGAGATTACATCAAAATGAATGAGCTTTTTGCAGTTATTGACTGGAGAACCTTATTTTACAACAAATCTGTACAAGAAATGTATGACATCTTTTGTGAGAAATATGGGAAGATAGTAGATTGCTGCATACCTGTCACCAAAGTGGGTGTAATTCATGCCAGAGAGAAATGGTTCGATAATGGGTGTAAAAGAGCTAAGGAGTGGAGAGACAAATGCTGGAAAAGGTATAGGAGGAGAAAAAACATAAATGCCTGGCAAACCTACAAAAGAGCAAGAAATGACTACCTAAGTAAAAGGAGAGACGCAGAGAGAGATTATGAGAGGGACATCACCAGGAAGGCTAAAGAAAATCCCAAGCTTTTCCACAGCTTTATCAGAGGAAAACTGAAGGTAAAAGAACAGGTTTTAAGGCTAAAGAGAGCGGATGGAAGCATCACTGAGACGGACGAAGAGATCTGCAAAGAATTGAACAAGGAGTTTCAGTCAGTATTTACAGTAGAAAATACCCCACCCCCTCAGATTGCAGTGATAGAAGCTCAAGGGCCGGTACTAGAGAACATCAACCTTACAGCCACAGAGGTATGCAAAGCGCTGATGGATTTAGATGTTCATAAAGCTACAGGTCCTGATGACATATCCCCTCATGTGCTTAAAAAATGCGCAAACACAATATCAGTGGCACTAAGTATCATATTTAAGGAGTCACTGGAGTCGGGGGAGATTCCAAGATGCTGGAAACAAGCAAATGTGATACCTATCTTCAAAAAGGGAAGGAGGGATACGGCTCTGAACTATAGACCAGTTTCCTTGACCAGCATAGTTTGCAAAGTTATGGAGAAACTACTAAGGAAACATATCTCTCTTCACTTGGAATCCTTCAACTTTTTGTCAGTGAGGCAACATGGCTTCAGAGAAGGAAGATCAACAGTAACAAACTTATTAGAATTTTATGATGAGGTAAGCCAAATCTTACAGGAAAGAGAGGGCTGGGCAGATTGCATATTCCTAGACTTCCAGAAAGCGTTTGACACTGTTCCACATGGGAGACTTATTAGGAAGCTGCAATCAATGGCTAGAATAGGTGGAAATGTCTTGGAATGGATAAAAACTTACTTAGAAGGAAGGGAACAGAGGGTTAGAGTAAGACACTCAGTGTCTGAATGGAGAAGAGTTAGTAGTGGAGTTCCACAGGGTTCAGTTTTAGGGCCACTTTTGTTCCTTGTATATGTAAATGACCTACCAGAGTCTGTAAATTCATTCATGAATATGTTTGCAGATGATGCAAAGATTGTGAAGAAAGTAAAAAACGAGAACAATGGTAGAGAACTTCAGGAGGATCTAAATAATCTGCATGAGTGGTCAGAAAAGTGGCTAATGAAATTCAATACCTCAAAATGTAAGGTAATGAGAATTGGTACAAGTGCAAGAAGGCCCAAGCTTGACTACTCGGTGGCTGGAGTACAACTTCAAGAGACAGAAAATGAGAGAGATCTAGGAGTAAACATACTGGCAGATTTGTCTCCAGAAATACATATAAATGGCGTAGTAAGGGCAGCATATGCATTCTTATCAAACGTAAGGGTAGCCTTCAGGCACATGGACAAGGAAATGTTCAGAAATATTTATGTAACCTATGTGAGGCCAAAACTGGAATATGCAGCCCCCTTTTGGAATCCGCACTTGAAAAAGCACATAGCTAAGCTTGAAAAAGTTCAAAGACATGCCACGAAACTGGTGCCAGAAATACGCAATCTCGGTTATGATGAGAGGCTGAGGGAATTAGACTTGCCATCACTCGAAGCTAGAAGAGTAAGGGGGGATATGGTGACAGTCTTTAAATTCCTTCATGGTTATGATAGAGTGGATAGGGATCGATATTTCGATATGGCTGGCTCTAGAACTAGAGGTCATAGTTTGAAGCTTCGGAAGAAAACTTGTTTGCAGGATGTAAGGAAATACTTTTTCAGTGTAAGAGTAGTTGATAATTGGAATTGGCTAAGCGAGGAGGTAGTTAATGCTATCTCAATCCATAGTTTTAAGGACAGGTATGATAAGTATCACTAAGTCTAAAAATGGAACCGATCAGGAGACGGGAAGATACGAGCTTTGGGCTCTTTCCCGTAAACACAATTAGGTAATCACAATTAGGTAATCACACACACACACACACACACACACACACACACACACACACACACACACACACACACACACACATATATATATACAGTATGCTGCTTGGTTACCACAACTTAAAATGGCATATTAGATGAACATGAAAAGTTCGCATATCCCACGCATAGTATTTACAGAATAATATGAAAAGCACAAGAGGCTCTCTCCCTGTAATTACCCTTTGATATTTTTACTGTAGCTACAATGTACAGTGTACTGTTACTGCACCTGGAATTATCATATTAATTGAATTTACAAACTTCGTATTATACCTCCTACATCATTTCCCTAAAGGGCAATGTACTGTACACGTAGACATTTGAGTCCACTTTTATCGGTTCATCAAGAGGCGTGGTCCCAAAGAAGACTCTCTTTTTAAGGGAATTCAAGAGGGTAGTTGCATCCTTAATGAATATTTTTTTCTTTTCATGGTGAAATGAGCGGTTAATGCAGGTAGGCGGAGGATTTGGCTCGCTAATCAATGGTGTAGAGTTCGTGGGGATGCTGAAGATTATGTCTCTTTATCTCGACACTTAGGAATTTAGAGGTTGCTACCTGGCGCTTCACTTGGTAGTGTTCCAGAAGTGGCTGAGGAAGATGGGACGCTTAAAATCCATCCATTAGGTTTTCTCGGTTCATCAGTAGCGTTTTCGCGAAGAACAATCCCGATAAAGGATTTAAAAATGCAGGTGCACTCTTTCTTATTTTTTTTCCAGTGCAATGAACAGGTACTGCAGGTGGAAGGAAGCTTGTGAATACAGATGGGAGGAAGATCTGGTACTCTAATCAAGGGTGTAGAGTTTGTGAGAATGCTGCAGATACTTTATCAGGACACTAAAGACTTACAGTTTGCTACCTGGGGTTTCACCTGGTACTGAACCTGAGGAGGTTATAACAGACACTAGGAATTAATAAACTGGAACCTGGAGTTTCGCCAGGTAGTGTAAAGAGATTATAGCGGACACTGAATATTAATAACTGCTACCTGGGGTTTCAGCTCGCAGTGCACTACAGGAGACTATAGTAAGGACTAAGAATTTACAGACTGATACCAGGAAGAAACTGTAATAGCTGAAATGCTTTTAGCCCCATCCACTGGGCTTTGGTGGGTTTAACCAGAGATACGTTTAAAGACATGAAAAAGAAAACTTTCATAACATGATCTACAATTTACATAATTTCTAAGTGAAAATAAATCAAAATTATCTCCTTGGTAAGGTTTAAAAATCACCAGACATGTTAAATTCCTTGAGACACAAGAACAGGGAAAGAGCAATTTAATTATATATCTTTACAACTAAAACAGCTGACCCAAAACATTCAAGAAAGCAACAACATGGCCAAGGTATTTTAACATATATTAAACACTGATTAAACCTATCTAATCCTCATCCAATTATGTAAAGACCCAGACAGGAAGACAAAATAAATATTGCTGGCCTGTTCTTGTTTGCAACAGACAGACTGAACGACAAGAAAGAGACACGATATGACATGTGCAAGAAGAGAAAAAAATATCGAGGAAATTTAATAAAGAAGATTGTTAACAACTGAGACATACTTTATAGAAAAAGGATTGCCTTTAGAAAGTCATTACACCGAACTAATATCTGATATGATCTGAAATTAAAGCATTCATTTAGTTTTTTACATCTAGTTTATTGACGATACTAGCTAAGTAAATATTTCACAATGTCTATTGTGAACATGGTGATTACTGTCACAAAATTATACACGCATACCCACATACGCACACACAAAAATGCACACATACGCCTTGTTCAGCTGCATGTAAATTAAATGCACTTGTACAGCATAAGCCAAAGCAGGCAGAAATAGATGAATCCATTTTAGAAGTATCTAACAAATACTATATTTTTCGTCACCCACT
>JAXCGZ010006320.1:0-2500 GCA_037179515.1 Halocaridina rubra | reverse complement strand
AATGACGAGGTATAATAATTAGATAAAATTATAAGAAGCAGAAATAGAAGAAAGAAGAGCTGATAATGAAAAATCAAGAGCCTTATAAATTGAATTTAGAAATATAAGAAGATAAGAAGATGAGAAGAGGCAAAGATATACCGTTAATAACTTTGGACCTTTCGACAGTTAGAAGATAAGGTAAACAAGAAAACAGAGTAGGAGAAGGAAACATGTAAAGAGAGGAATATGAATAGAAGATAATTATATGAGAAGATGAAGAGAGGTAGAAGATAGAACCTTAATAGCTGTGGATAAGTCTCTCATGTCGTGCGAATTCAGGGCTGAGAAGCAAATCCAGTTTTGGTTTCAATCTCGCGAAAGAAATCTGAGAGAAGAAGAACACGAGAAGAAAAATGAAGGAAGAATTGAGAGAAAGTTGAGGAAAAGATAGATATGAGCAAATATGAAGGAAAAGAAAGAAAAACAGGAGGAAAATGATGGAAGAGATGGAAAGGAGAGGTGAGGAAAAGTAGATACGGTTAATTAGGAAGGGATAGGGAACAGAGAAGGAGGAAATGGAAGAGATGAAATGGGATAGATAGGTATAAAAGAAAAAATATATTTACGTGTAAATGGGAAGGTAAAAAGCAAAAAAAAGAAGAAGAAGAAGAAGAAGAAGAAGAAGAAGAAGAAGGAAATAACGGAAGAAATGGAGTAGAGAGGTGAGGAATATATATATATATATATATATATATATATATATATATATATATATATATATATATATATATATATATATATATATATATATATATATATATATAAATATATATATATATATATATATATATATATATATATATATATATATATGTATGTATATATATGTATATATATATATATATATATATGTGTGTGTGTGTGTGTGTGTGTGTGTGTGTGTGTGTGTGTGTGTGTGTGTGTGTGTGTGTGTGTGTGTGTGTGTGTGTGTGTGTGTGTGTGTAATAGAAAAGGAAAGCTGAATAGACGCGATAGATAATGGTGTAAAGCAGATGACATTAGACGAAGAAATGAAGGAGATAAAGAAAACCAGATATAGAAGTTGAAAAAGAAATGGATACTTGGCGATAATATTATGTGAGGAAAAATAAAGAGAAGACAAAAAGGAAACAGAAAAACTGGAGGAGGAGGAGGAGGAAGATGCAGGAGAAAGAAGAAACAGAACAGAGGGAATAGAACACAAGAGAAAGATAATGGCGTAAGAGAGGGCATCAAGCAAAAGAAATGAAGGAGATGGAGACAGAAGAGAAAAAAAAAACAAGAAAAAGGGAGACGACAGGATAAAATTCAGTGAGAAGATAACAGAAGAGATAGAAATACTTGCAAAAGTTCCCAAATGCACAGATACTGGCTCAAGAAACAGAATAAACTAAACAGACTTTTCGTACCATTATAATTGATCTGGTTATGGTAGTCACCGTGGCTCAAGTGGTAGCGTCCGCGACTATGAGGCGTCAGGTCGAGGGTTCGCGCCCCATCACGGTCTGAGGTTAGCAAGGGCATGCACTCGGGGTAGCGATTACATCTGCCAAAACAAGCAAGAAGGCAACCGTCCTAGCCCTTGGTAGAAAAGGGAGTCCGTGACGTAAAACCGGAACATAATTGATCTGGTTATCCTCTCATCATCTATCACTTGGTAGTCTCTAACAGTTCAGCAGGTTCAGTCAGAACAACATTATAGGTAAGATACTTAAGAGGATGAATCCCAATTGCAAACTTGCACATTAGAAAAAAAGTAAAAATATGTCCAGAGCTGTAGATATAGATAACAAGGCGAGAGAGAGAGAGAGAGAGAGAGAGAGAGAGAGAGAGAGAGAGAGAGAGAGAGAGAGAGAGAGAGAGAGAGAGAGAGAGAGAGAGAGAGAGAGAGAGAGAGAGAGAGAGAGAGATAGAATGTCACTTACATAATCTAATTGCAACTGAGGGGACCTCTTTTTGTCCAAGCCGTTTTTCTGACATCGTGCTAGACATCGACAGAGACAGAGAGACAGCGACAGACAGCTTGACCATTATCAGCTATCTCTCTCTCTCTAATCACTTGGAGCTGTCGTTTCCAGTAGGATGTTTAAACCCCCCAATAACAATCAATCACTTGAATTGAGTCCAACAGAGTTCTTATCTCTCTCTCTCTCTCTCTCTCTCTCCTCTCTCTCTCTCTCTCTCTCTCTCTCTCTCTCTCTCTCTCTCTCTCTCTCTCTCTCTCTCTCTCTTCCAAGGAAGCAGCAAGGCTCGCAGTATTTCCATGATCGAAGGCAATGTTCCAGCATTGATAAACACACCTCATGGTGTATTCAATAATCCTGCTGAGTTGGTAGGCATTTCCTATACTAAAGACTCCACTACCGTCTCTTGATCACTGCAGTGGGTTTGGTGGAGGGATGCTAGACAAATCCCCCCCAACAGCAGAGTTTCCTTGCTTTGACTAAACCATCCCCCTACAGCAGAATAATGTGACCAC
>JAXCGZ010006319.1:0-49017 GCA_037179515.1 Halocaridina rubra | reverse complement strand
ATATATATAATGGGTTGGTGGGTTGGTAGGTGGGTAGGTAAGTATTTAGGGCTGGAATGTAATTTCCAACCATAATAAGAACATCAGATTTATCGTATAAAATAAGATGCAGTTTTATAGCATTTGAAGCATAAGAAATGTCTAGGAGACTTGTAAATTTCGAACAAATTATGCATGCGTGTAAATACATAAGCAAATTAATCATTCATTATCTTCTCAGAATGTAAATTGGAACCTCGAAAAGCTCCAGAATTTTTGACTTTTGTGCATCTAAGCTGGAGATTCGTGGCTTTGTAGCCTTTTCCACGTTTTGTGTGTCACGATCATACCGCCATTAGGGGGAGGACACATACGGATTGAAGGTGGGGAATTTAAGGCTGGATGATATTCGTAACGCCCCCACTGTGGGATCGTCACCTCCCGAATCGAGAATGCTACCACTACGCTAAGGCGGTCCCCTTAAACATCAACATCATCTGATGTTACCAAGCGGTCACCCATCCAAGGACTGACAAGACCAAACCTTGCTTAACCTCGCTGACCTTATGAGAGGCTCTGTACGCAACGCCATATGGCCTTGCTTATAGGCCTTATATATAGACGTATATACGTAAATAAAGAAAACTAATTAAATATTAGTCGAAAAATGTATTGATATTTATTAGCAAATTATAGCATGCGATTATAAAGGAGGAAGCGAGGTGGCGTCCTTTGATGTAGTAGACTATTTTTTTCATCTAATTGCCAGGTCCTATAAGTACACCGTTAGATGCTTGGGGTTAGTGACTGAATAGTATCGAAAAGGCGTCTTAAATGAGGGAAAATTTCTCATCTGTAAACGGAATGAAAAATTTAATTTGTGTCTCTTCGATTCTTGGCATTGCTGAAGCAAGTCTGTCTGTATATATGTATTTGTGTGCGCACGTGCGTGCGTCTACCGCGCATGCGTGTGTGTGTGTGCACTTTTTCGTCGTTATCTAACAATATGTTAAAGAACTGACAACGAGAAAATTTTCTCATTGAAAATGTCCGTAAATTAGTTGTAAATGATATAAAATACTTTGTTCTCCCGAATATTGTGACAAAAAATTTTTCCTTTATTGGGTAATAATTATTTTTTTTAATAGTTGGAAGGAAAATAGTTGCCCATGAAATAACAGCTATTTTATATCTGTTTACTTCTTTGCAATTCTTCATAACAAAAACTATTTATCACTATTTGTTTGTTTGTTTGTGTAGGGTAACTCAAAAAAATCTTTTAAGAATTATTTTGTAGTTTGGGGAGAAAAAAATAATCTCATATTCCATTAATTCACTTATTTTTCTCATATTTATTAAATTTGCCAATGAATTTTGAATCTATTTTTGAACTTAGCATTTGTCTAGTTAATTTTACTCTTGGCTAAAAGACCACACCCCTTCAAAGTGACTTTCTTAAGTTTGCTGTTCCCCAAGGCGTTGTCAAATAACATCACTTAACTGCATCACACCACGACTATGTCATCGTGGT
Organism: Halocaridina rubra; assembly: GCA_037179515.1. Taxonomy (NCBI): domain Eukaryota; kingdom Metazoa; phylum Arthropoda; class Malacostraca; order Decapoda; family Atyidae; genus Halocaridina; species Halocaridina rubra. Next base: position 47,507 of record JAXCGZ010006319.1, on the reverse strand, counting down.
AGGAATGTTCTTTCATTTAGGATATATATGCGGTGAAAACTTGCAGTCTCCAGATGAATTCATCACAAAACAATGATTACAGGGTGCTACAGCTACTTGGTGTACAATATCACCATAGGAAGTGGTACTTGTGGTGGGTGCTGGAATTTCAACTTGACATATACTGAGACCCTCTGCTCGTTCTGACATCAAGATGGTGGCACAGAGCAAAATGAATACACTTCCAAGATGCATCTTGTCTTGGTAATTTTTGTAGAGTGAGCTATGAGAGTTTGGACTCATGATAGTACGAGACGACCGTTTGTATTGGCAAAAATCGCAAGCAGAGAATTTGCACAGGTAATTCTTGCAAGCAGACAACTTGTACTGGTAACTTTGGCAAACAGAGAATTTGCACAAAAACGCTTGCAAATTGAGAACGTGAACTGGTAACTTTCACCAGAAGATAATTCACACAGTATCTCTTCCAAGTTGAGAACTTCCACTGATAAATTTTGCTAGTCAAGACTTCCTACTGGAAACTGAAGAAGCTGAGAGAGAACTGGATGTTTTGTGGTCAGAGGAAGTTTTGCCATGCTAACCATTCCGGTTTTTGGTGCGAAGTGCAAGTGTTATGGAGACCTTTAATACTGTTGTTACTTGTATCTCCCTAAGGCTATGGCCACACCAGACGTGACGAGTGGGGAGGCTTGAGCGGGGAGGGATGACGCAACATGATAAAACTCTTTAAATTATATGTGGGTGGCTACACTGGATGAGTGGGGAGGTATGTCGCTCCGCTTACCCTCCTTGCTTCACGCTACACGATGCAGTATGTTCCAAAATGACGTACATTGCCTAGCGACATCCCTAGCTATTTTCATAATTTTCATCATGTCAACTGAACAAATTTGTTAGAGACGTTGACGCTTCCTATTTAGACAGGCATCATGATTGCGCTGAACTCGCCGCTCATTGCTCCATGCTACCTCCCCACTCGTCGCGCCTGGTGTGGCTATGGCCACACCAGACGCGATGAGCGGGGAGATCAGCATCATCGCGATGTCTGTCTAAATAGAAAGCATCAACGTCTCCAATAATTTGTTCAGTTGACATGATAAAAATGATGAAAATGGCTAGGGAAGTCACTAGGCAGTGCACATCATTTTGGAACATACTGCATCGCGTAGTGTCAAGCGAGGAGGGTAAGCGGAGCGACATACCTCCCTGCTCATCCAGTGTAGCTGCAAACATATAATTTTATGAGTTTCATCATGTCTCGTCATCCCTCCCCGCTCAAGCCTCCCCGCTTGTTGCGTCTGGTGTGGCTGTAGCCTAAGGGATAATGATAGAGCAGCCAAGCCCAAACCAGTCACTGAATATATAAATTTATACTTATCCTATATTCTCAGTGGACACAAAGGGTTTGAAAACGATTTTGCTAGTGTGTGTGTGCATGTGTGTGTGCGCGCCCATTTGTGTGTGTGTGTGTGTATGTATGCAATTGCTATATGATGGTCATCTTTATTTTACTAAGGGAGGGCCTGCTGAGATACTCTTACTCCAGTAGCCCCTCGCAACATCTAATGACGCACTTGATTATATCGTACTAATTTTACTGGAATTATTTTGGCCCCTGCAGTAAGCCATTACACTATCTCGCTCTAGGATATGGGGACGAGGTCTGTACAGAACAACTTGGGAATCTGAATTCTGGATCTCCTGGGCATATGTTTGTGTGATTTTTTTCTATTATACTGTTATCTTGGAAACCCATCATTACGAATTTCCGAATAGGAATAATTTCTGTCAGTGTAGAGAATCTACCCGTCCACTAGTCATACCAAATCGATTTCTATTTATGAGGAGCTCTTTCTGCAAATTCAGTAAGATCACTAAGATTACTTTGAAAATGAAATTTAATTTTGTAAGGCTATGAGATGGGGAGCCACAGCTATGTCTCAGAACAAAACACATATGTGGGTAAATATACTTGATCAAACAAGAAACTGATATACATCAATGTAAAGAGAGATTAAGTGTTCTCGTGAAATTCAAAAAACCCTATTTACATTGACAATTCAGTTTAGATGAGTCTGGCAACATTGCTGTAAAAGTTGAAGTGATGTGTGGGTATTTGCAAGCCTAATGAGCTGGCAACATTGTATGAGCTGTTGGGCATTTTGCTGGTATGTGTGCCTGTAAAAAAAATATAATTCTAAGGACATATTTTTATTATTCATTTGCTTTTTTTTTACTGTCTATTTATTTACGTTTATTTATGTATTTGATATATTTACCAACTTATGTATGTATGTATGTATGTATGTATGTATGTATGTATGTATGTAAGTATGTATGTATGTATGTATGTATGTATGTGATTACCAAATTGTGTTTACGGGTAAGAGCCCAAAGCTCGTATCTTCCCGTCTCCTGATCGGTTCCATTTTGTACTTAGTGATACTTATCATACCTGTCCTTAAAACTATGGATTGAGATAGCATTAACTACCTCCTCGCTTAGCAAATTCCAATTATCAACTACTCTTACACTAAAAAGGTATTTCCTTACATCCTGCAAAGAAGATATCTTACGAAGCTTCAAACTATGACCGCTTGTTCTAGAGCCAGCCATATCAAAATATCGATCCTTATCCACTCTATCATAACAATGAAGGAATTTAAAGACTGTCATCATATCCCCCCTCAATCTTCTAGCTTCGAGTGATGGTAAGTCTAATTCCCTCAGCCTCTCATCATAACTGAGATTGCGTATTTCTGGCACCAGTTTCGTGGCATGTCTATGAACTTTTTCAAGCTTAACTATGTGCTTTTTCAAGTGCGGATTCCAAAAGGGGGCTGCATATTCGAGTTTTGGCCTCACATTGGTTAGGCACATGTACAAGGAAATGTCCTTGTCTATGTGCCTGAAGGCTACCCTTACATTTGATAAGAATGCATATGCTGCTCTTACTATGCCATTTATATGTATTTCTGGAGACAAATCTGCCAGTATGTTTACTCCTAGATCTATATCATTTTATGTCTCTTGAAGTTGTACTCCATCCACCGAGTAGTCCAGCTTGGGCCTTCTTGCACTTGTACCTATTCTCATTACCTGACATTTTGAAGTATTGAATTTCATTAGCCACTTTTCTGACCACTCATGCAGATTATTTAGATCTTCCTGAAGTTCTCTACCATTGTTCTCGTTTCCTACTTTCTTCACAATCTTTGCATCATCTGCAAACATATTCATGAATGAATTTACAGACTCTGGTAGGTCATTTACATATACAAGGAACAAAAGTGGCCCTAAAACTGAACCCTGTAGAACTCCACTACTAACTCTTCTCCATTCAGACACTAAGTGTCTTACTCTAACCCTCTGTTCCCTTCCTTCTAAGTAAGTTTTTATCCATTCCAAGACATTTACACCTATTCTAGCCATTCCTTGGAGCTTCCTAATAAGTCTCCCATGTGGAACAGTGTCAGACGCATTCTGGAAGTCTAGGAATATGTAATCTGCCCAGCCCTCTCTTTCCTGTAAGATTCAGCTTACCTCATCATAAAATTCTAATAAGTTTGTTACTGTTGATCTACCTTCTCTGAAGCCATGTTGTCTCACTGACATAAAGTTGAAGGATTCCAAGTGAAGAGAGATATGTCTCTTTAGTAGTTTCTCCATAACTTTGCAAACTATGGTGATCAAGGAAACTGGTCTATAGTTTAGAGCCGTATCCATCCTTCCCTTTTTGAAGATAGGTATCACATTTGCTTGTTTCCAGCATCTTGGAATCTCTCCTGACTCCAGTGACTTTTTAAATATGATACCCAGTGCCACTGATATTGAGTTTGTGCATTTTTTAAGTACATGAGGGGATATGTCATCAGGACCTGTAGCTTTATGAACATCTAAATCCATCAGCACTTTGCATACCTCTGTGGCTGTAAGGCTGATGTTCTCTAATACCGGCCCTTGAGCTTCTATCTCTGCAATCTGTGGGGGTGGGGGAATTTTCTACTGTAAATACTGACTGATACTCATTGTTCAATTCTTTGCAGATCTCTTCATCCGTCTCAGTGATGCTTCCATCTACTCTCATTAGCCTTAAAACCTGTTCTTTTGCCTTCAGTTTTCCTCTGATAAAGTTATGGAAAAGCTTGGGATTTTCTTTAGCCTTCCTGGTGATGTCGATCTCATAGTCTCTCTCTGCCTCTCTTCTTTTACTTAGGTAGTCATTTCTTGCTCTTTTGTAGGTTTGCCAGGCATTTATGTTTTTTCTCCCCCTATACCTTTTCCAGCATTTGTCTCTCCACTCCTTAGCTCTTTTACACTCATTATCGAACTATTTCTCTCTGGCATGAATTACACCTACTTTGGTGACAGGTATGCAACAATCTACTATCTTCCCATATTTCTCACAAAAGATGTCATACATTTCTTGTACAGATTTGTTGTAAAATAAGGTTCTCCATTCAATAACTGCAAAAAGCTCATTCATTTTGATGTAATCTCCTTTCGGATAGTTCCTCCTCATGTCCTCAGTGCCTCTACTCTCAGGCAGAATATCTTCAATGATATACTCCATCAACAACACACAGTGGTCACTCTTTCCAATTGGTGCTTCATACTCAATTTTTTCAATATCCAACACATTATCTGTGAATACTAGATCAAGTAGTGATGGCTCATCCCCACCCCTGGCCTCGTTGGTTCCATTACATGTTGGTGTAGGAAATTCCCTTGTATGCAGTCTAGGAATCTTGCCCCGAATGAGTCCTCACCACTGTGTGGGTCAAGATTTATCCAGTCTATCTCTTTATGATTAAAATCTCCCATAATCAAAATCCTACATTTTCTCTCCCGTGCCATGTTAACAACTGAGTTTATGACTTCAATAGTACCTATATGACTTTCCTCATAAACGTCTAGCCTATTCTGGTTCCTAGGTGGGTTATATACAACAGTTATTATAATGCTCTCTGACCCAGTATTTATGCGAGCAACAAGAAATTCCTTGAACTCACTTTCTATAGCCAAGTTTATTTCTTCAACTTGAATCCTTTCACTTATGAGCAGTGCTATCCCTCCACCAGTCCTCTCAGGTCTTTCAACCCTTAATATTCTGAAGCCCTCAGGAAAAACTGTGACACTGCTTATGTCCTCATTCAATTTAGTCTCTGTAATTGCTACTATATCTGCCTTACTGTTGTGAATCCTATCTTTTAATTCTACTGCATTACCAGCTAATCCATCAGCATTTGTGTATAACAATCTTAATGAGGCCTCATCCCCTGATCTTCTGTCATTATCTTCTTTATCTCCCCTTTGTCTGGAAGAATTCTGAAATGAAAATTTTTCTTCTCTTCTTCATTTCTTTCCTCATTTAACCTTCTTGCCTCTTCCAACAAGTTTTTGATCTTTCCCATCTCTCCCTGTGTTCTGTATCGTCTAATGAACACTTCTTTGAATTCTTGAAGGTCTTTTAGACTTTTTTTCTCAACAATATTTCCCTACATGTTTTCCCTCTCTCAAAGGTTACTTTTGTTGGTCTCGGCTTTCCTTCCCTCGAATATTTGCCTAGTTGGTGAATGTTTACAATATCCCCAGGACCACAAACTACTCCAAGCTTTCTTATCAGGTCTACAACCCTAGCTTTATTTTCTTCAAGTCTCCCCTGCCATGTTGGCTCCTGGGATTTGCTTATTCCTGAGATTACCACTGTCTTCTCTTTATCAAGTGCCTGTTTGATCAGTGGATTTGACCTTTCCATCACAACGTCTTTCATTTTTTCGATTACTGTCTCTTTATAGTTAACTGTTTGTATGTTTTCCAGTGCCACCACCTTTACAGCCTCTCTTACTGCCACATTCCCTTTTAGTGCATCAGCAAAGGAAGTTTTCATGGCATCATGTTCCAAATTCAGCTCCTGGAACTCTTTTCTAAACTGTTCAATGTTTTCATTAAGCTGGACATTCCAAGCTGCAATCTTGTCTCTCTCAGAAGAGAGCAGTGAACTAACATCTAATTCATTTAGGTTGTCATTCAGCTGTTTGTTTTTATCTTCTTGTTTAGAAATTCTGGTTTCTAGTTCACTCTTTTCCCCTTCCAGCTTCTTTATTCGTTTTTCTAGTTCCTTTCTCTCCTGCCCTGGTGCTTTATTTGCTTCCTCCAAAAATATTATTTCCTCTCTGAGAGTTTTATTCTCTTTCATTTCTCTATCCATATTCCGAGTTTTATCATCAAGGCTTATAACCATTGCCTCTAAATCCTTGATTTTCTGTTTTAGTCTCCTAATAGCTACCCCTCCTCCCGACCCATGGGTGGGAGAGGTTTGGGACAGAGTTGGCCTCATTTTTATGTTCTCCCTCTCACAGAATATAGAAAAAATAAGAGAAAGAGAAAAAAGAGAGAAATATGTCTGTCTGTCTGTCTGTCTGTCTGTATGTATGTATGTGATTACCTAATTGTGATTACCTAATTGTGTTTACGGGAAAGAGCCCAAAGCTCGCATCTTCCTGTCTCCTGATCGGTTCCATTTTAGACTTAGTGATACTTATCATACCTGTCCTTAAAACTATGGATTGAGATAGCATTAACTACCTCCTCGCTTAGCGAATTCCAATTATCAACTACTCTTACACTGAAAAAGTATTTTCTTACATCCTGCAAAGAAGTTTTCTTACGAAGCTTCAAACTATGACCTCTAGTTCTAGAGCCAGCCATATCAAAATATCGATCCCTATCCACTTTATCATAACCATGAAGGAATTTAAAGACTGTCACCATATCCCCCCTCACTCTTCTAGCTTCGAGTGATGGTAAGTCTAATTCCCTCAGCCTCTCATCATAACTGAGATTGCGTATTTCTGGCACCAGTTTCGTGGCATGTCTTTGAGCTTTTTCAAGCTTAGCTATGTGCGTTTTCAAGTGCGGATTCCAAAAGGGGGCTGCATATTCGAGTTTTGGCCTCACATAGGTTACATACATATTTCTGAACATTTCCTTGTCCATGTGCCTGAAGGCTACCCTTACATTTGATAAGAATGCATATGCTGCCCTTACTATGCCATTTATATGTATTTCTGGAGACAAATCTGCCAATATGTTTACTCCTAGATCTCTCTCATTTTCTGTCTCTTGAAGTTGTACTCCAGCCACCGAGTAGTCAAGCTTGGGCCTTCTTGCACTTGTACCCATTCTCATTACCTTACATTTTGAAGTATTGAATTTCATTAGCCACTTTTCTGACCACTCACGCAGATTATTTAGATCCTCCTGAAGTTCTCTACCATTGTTCTCGTTTTTTACTTTCTTCACAATCTTTGCATCATCTGCAAACATATTCATGAATGAATTTACAGACTCTGGTAGGTCATTTACATATACAAGGAACAAAAGTGGCCCTAAAACTGAACCCTTTGGAACTCCACTACTAACTTTTCTCCATTCAGACACTGTCTTACTCTAACCCTCTGTTCCCTTCCTTCTAAGTAAGTTTTTATCCATTCCAAAACATTTCCACCTATTCTAGCCATTGATTGCAGCTTCCTAATAAGTCTCCCATGTGGAACAGTGTCAAACGCTTTCTGTATGTATGTATGTATGTATGTATGTATGTATGTATGTATGTATGTATGTATGTATGTATGTATGTATGTATGTATGTATGTATGTATGTATGTATGTATGTATGTATGTATGTATGTATGTATGTATTTATTTATTTATTTATTTAATTATTAATTAATTTTTATTTATTAATATATGTCTTTTTTTTATTTCTGACTGTCTTGTCGTACAATATGCAGATGACACTCAACTACTCCTTAGTGGTGAATTTAATAATCACCCAGAGCTAACTTTAAGAGCAGAAAACACTCTGTCAAAAATTAAAACCTATTTTCAAGAAATTGGGCTATTAATTAACGAAAGCAAAACACAATGCATGTTTATTGGTTCAAGGTTCCTTATAGCACAAGTTCCAGAAAACACAACAATTAATTTTTGCGATAATATTATCACACCTAGCAAAACAGTCAAAAACCTAGGAATTAACTTTGATAACTACATGTTGTTTGACTCCCACATAGATAAAGTATGCAAAACTGTTACAGGAGCATTAATGTACTTGTCACTTATAAAAGACAATTTTGAGACTACCACTCGAATAAGTGTTGTTGAATCTCTAGCCCTAAGTCACATTAATTACCGCACAACTGTTTGGGAAGCTACCACTAAGACTCAGTTAAACAGAATACAGAAGCTTATTAATTTTGCAGCTCGAGTTGCCCTGGGAGGAATAAGAAAATATGACCACATCACACCAGCTCTCAATAAACTTGGGTGGCTGCGGGCAGAAAACAAGGTCGCTTATGCTATTTATGTTTTGGTATTCAAAATTTTGGACCATCATTATCTTAGTTGGCTATTTGAGTTAAAAAACAGTCAGGGATATAAGGGGAACCAACACTAGACAGAGCAGTGAGCACTTTATTCACAGAACAAACACAGAAGCAGGTTCAAAGATGCTCACTATTAAAGTGTCAACACTCTGGAACAATATTCCAGAGCATCTTAAAAATGCATCCTCCTTTACAGCTTTCAAAGGCAAACTATACAGTCTTCTTTTGGACAAATAGTTGCTGCTCGTTAAGAACTAATTATTCTCATTGTAAGGAAAACAAATATGGAAATGATGCCAATAATAACGACACTGTACCTAGTGTTATTATTACTACTTTATTATTAACATTATTGTTAACATTTTCATTACAGTATTATTATTTTCTATGAAAGCTACATTTAATTTAACTATATGTATTACCCTCTTATTTTATTAGTTTTATTACATGTCTTCTTATAAGTTAATTTTATTTTTAGAATAACCATTGTACAAAATGGAAATAAATGTTCGTTTGTTTTGTTTGTTTGCTCTGATATTGATAATCCGAAAACTTTCTTTCAATACCAGATCTTCTACTTTATTATTGACGTTATTTTTAACATTTCTAGTACAGTATTACTATTTTCTAGGAAACCATTTTTTAATTTAACAGTATGTATTACCCTCTTACTTATTAGTTCAATTATATATCTACTTATAAGTTACTTTTAGATTGTAAAAGAATAACCATTATACAAAAATGGAAATAAATGTCTGTTTGTTTGTTTATATAGACACTTTATGAGAAGAGCGAATACCGTTGCCACTCCTCTAAGCCATGACCCTGGAAGTACTTTGACACATTTGACCGCACACAGCCATTGCTATCCTCGGCTGATCTGTTGAGTTAAAACTATTCAAAACACATGACGAATGCCATGATCCTCTCTTCTTGTTGTTCCTTTATATATTTATTTACTCAAATAGGAATTGAGCTGCAATGATGTACTCGCATCTCTGCTGTATTTACCGGTGTTATGGCCCAGGTAAGATTCACAAACCACTGAGGAGAACGGACCTCTGGTCCGCCAGGTTTGTGAATGAAACTCAGATCCACTAAACAGTGAAGGTTACTGCTAGATTAGATTAGGTTAGATTGGGTTGTTTGATATCTAATGATAAGGTTAAGTTAATTATTTTTTTCTCGTTCTTTGTCCCTCATTCAAAGTAGAGAGATCAAACTTACTTGAAATGTTTCCTATATTATTTCCTTATTTATTTTGCAACAATATAATATTTTTGGCATGACTTCATGGTTTATTTAATTTACTTAGGTAGCTTTACATTTTGAATGGTGTTCTCGAAATACCCTCTGAAGTGGCACTAAGTTAGACATGTAAGGAGTCACTACTGTCTCCTAATAGATCCTTAAGATAACTTTTGGGAAAATTTGACTCTTTTGAATCACAACTATATGGTTAAAACTTGCGTCAAATTCTATGATAGAATAAACATTCACTAGCAAAGCTACAGAAAATAAGCTAAAGAACATTTTTGAGATTTGCTAATTATTTATCTCTTGTGGTGGGGATTCGAAGTTGATCCCCGTGGAACAGGATATCCACAGCTAATTGCAAACACTATGCTGTGAACTCCTGTCTTGACAGGTCCTTTGTTTACCTCCCCGACGTAAGAGATAAACTTTTTGAATTTGTTTGATATTCTCGAGGGTTTACTCTGATGTTTTGATTTGAATCTGAATATTTTTTCTATGACAAAACTCGTAGTAAAAAAACTTTATGAAAAGGAAGGCAAACACGAAAAAAATGTTGCGGATTTTTTCCAAGAATTTGTTTGTTGAATTTGCAAGTTGTATGCGAAGAAATAATTGCTATCATTACTAGTGAAGTACATGTGTATGTTTGTGTGTGTGTGTGTGTGTGTGTGTGTGTGTGTGTGTGTGTGTGTGTGTGTGTGTGTGTGTGTGTGTGTGTGTGTGTGTGGTGCGTGTGTGCGTGCTTGCGTGCGTTCGAGAAGAGAGAGAGAGAGAGAGGAGAGAGAGAGAGAGAGAGAGAGAGAGAGAGAGAGAGAGAGAGAGAAATACTCTTGCATACATTCTTTAACGTGTGCACAGATCATACTTGGATGACGACCATTATCATCAAGAACTAGTTTTTGCAGCCTTAGGATTGGTGGTGGCTAAATCTTTTCCTATTTTTCCTGCCACAAGTAAATCATTTATTCATTTGGTTATCCATCTATATATTTATTTACTATTTTGTTTTTATAATTGTGATGCCAACACAGGCCAAAAAAAAAAAAAAATCTGCCCTAAATGGGCCTGGGCACGAAGAATACAAAAAGGTAATCGAAAAATATGGGGACTGTTGTGACTTTTCAGATGCGAAGGGATAATTAGAGATATGTAACGAATATACAAGAATATTCGATGTTGATGTAGGCATGGAAATAGGATCGTAATTGAAGGACGACTTAACATCGATGTGTCCTGAACAGTCCTATTTAAGTCCAAAAGACTCTTCAGTTGTGGTATTACAACGGGCGGTTGGTGCCATTACATTACCTTTAGCTGCCTCTCCGTAAAGATCGTTATGTATTATTCTTCCTATGGCTAATGTTACAAATCATATTTCCATAATTAGATATCCTGAATTTAGATATTGATGGAAGGTTTTCATGTTATCAGTACTGATTAGCCAGTCAAATGAAACCTCAAATTTTCGATAGATATTGTGGATTTATTTCATAGACTAAAAATTACGAACAAAAATAGTTCTTCTTCTACTAAATTAACAGAATGAAGAGCTATGGTAACAACAATGACAAAATAGCAATAATAACCTCAATAGTAACAATGGCAAAAGCAACAATAATTATTTAAAAAAGTGTTAATAAGACTTAACGTAATATTAGCACGATTCATATTTTAGCCTTTCAAGATTGAATATACTCTCAAAAAAAATTCATATATCATAATATATTAAGAACATGTAAGTACTGAAGGCAGTATAACCTTCTGAAAAAAATGAAAATACAGAAACTTCAGAGAGTGTTCTGTAAGGCAATATTATTTTGCAAAATATTTACCCATAAGGTCTACTGGGGTACATTCTCTCAAAATATGATACAATATAAAAGCGCTAAACATAATGCTTTTCAAAATTGTAGCCTGTAAAACCTGTCAAGCAACCATCCCGATATATAAGATAATAGTTTTATAAGCTACTTTATCATATCACACTATATATATATATATATATATATATATATATATATATATATATATATATATATATATATATATATATATATATATATATTTTTTTTTTTTTTTTTTTTGTGTGTGTGCTACTTGAGCGTGCGGACTACCAGGTCATTTATACTTCAGCGTGCGGTATACCTCCACTACAATAATCTTATACTGCAAGATATAATCTTACCTAACCTTACCTTAGGTTATGTAAGCACAGATAATATATTTATATTTATACACCTGTCACTAGCACTCAGTGCAAATGTATTAAGAAAAGGTAAGCAGAGGTTATAAATTCATAACATGAAAGGTCGAGTGGCCGCTGAAGGTCATTTCACAGCATAAACTCCGAATACTAAGGTAGACCGCACGTTAAGGTATCATCTATTTTATGGACAAATAACAGATGATAAACATTTTAACACAAAAAAGTTTTAGTCTGGTCTAATAACGTTTTCACTAAAGAGATAAATAAGAATCAAAAAGACTTTAAATATCATCAATTATATATGCATCGTGTGCACACATTTCTCAATATAGTTAAACCATCCTTTTTGTTAGAAAGCGATTATGGATTGTCTGCTCCTTTTCTTGAAGTAATTTGGACATCTGTATCACTACGAAGCATACAATGATCATCTGCGCAATAATAGATGTACTGAGGACATTTTCATTGCTAGAAAGTATCCAGCAATCATTAGCCAATTTTTGATAAGAGTTAGGACATATGTAACATCAGTGAATGCATATTGATCATCTAATCACGTTTTTAGTTAAATTTCGGACATTTGGATCCCCAGGAAATACGCAACTCTTATCTGGACTCTTTGATGATTTAGTTAGGACATTATATCTCCAGGAATGATATTAGTTATCTTCTCAATATCTTGCTTTAGTTAGGACATCTGCATTGGTGGGAAGTACATAGCAATCTTCTGCACAATTTCTTGATTCAATAAGGACATCTAAATTTCGAAAAAGAATACAATCATCTGTATCATTTTTTTATATAGTCTGGACATCCATAACGTCATGCACTAAATATAAGGTCAGAATGCATATTCTCTTGCTTTCGTTAGGTCAGCTTTTTTACCAAGCAGTACGCTTAGACAGTATGCATAGTTTTTTGTTTTAACTTGGACATTGGCTTATGGAGAACACGCAATCTCTTTCATTGATCTTGGTGAAACAAGGTCTACATTTCCTAGTACCGCTTATTTCCAAAAATCGATGTGTAGAATCTCCATATGCAATATGTGTTGGGGAATCGGAATCCATTGAATGAAGTAGAGGATTGCCATCTACTATTACTTGGCTTGGCATAGAAGCCATTACACTGCTGATAAACAATACAAAGAACACAGTCTGCCTGGCCATGCTGTTGATCTTCTGGGCAGGGTTGCTGAGATCACAATACTACCAAATGTTCTTATGGATAATCCTCTCTAAGATGTAACAGGTTTTGGTGTCCGTAGGAGAGACTGTTACTCCAAACCCGAATCGGTCTTTATATATGAGACGTAGAAGCGTCTCATGAATACGAATTCCAACAGCACAGCACTGAATGTGTCAGTATGCTCCTCCCACTCCAAGTTCTTGGAGATGATTTGGCCTTGTGGCATAGTTGGATGAAATATTTGCATTTTCGCTTCTTTTCGAAGTAAATACAAGGCTTACTTAATATACATTAGGTTTTTCCTAAGGTCTTATTGAGTGTTCAAGAATATTTATTATATAATTTCGCTAAAAATGGAGGTAGATAAATTTGAAATTTCCATGGACAGGCTTCTCAGTACCTAATGACCCCGACAGATGTTTTTCTTTTTATATTTCAGTATAATAATTACTATTATTATATACTGTGTACTAATATATAGTCATTTATTTGTATTTATTTTTATATTTACTTATTTATTGGCTTTCACGAGCAATGCATTTTTCTTTTTGATACTTCCAGGTATATTAAGAAACTGTAAAGAAATTTTTTGTTTATGTAAAATGATAATGATAGTGATGATAATGATGATGATGATATTAATGATAAAGATAATAATAATAGTAACAACAACAACGACCAACCAACCAACCAACCAACCAACCAACAACAAACAAGCGTGCGTTCGTGCGTGCGTGCGTGAGTGCGTGCGTACATACATACATACATACATACATACATACATCCGCATGCATGCATGCACATACATACATACATACATACATACATACATACATACATACATACATACATACATGTGCCTCATTCCCCCATGTAAAGGGGGTGTCCGAGCCAAGAAGCGTACAATCACCGTGATCCACACACAGCTCAACCACTCCTCTCAGCTCCTTGGGAATAAAGGGTTGCCACGTCTCCCCCATTTCACTCTGCTTGGGTCACCCACAAGGTAGGCGGACAAGGATATTCTACAGCGAACCCCGACAGCCCCAGCTGGTTTACCCCCACCGCTTCATCACATAATAATAATAATAATAATAATCAATGAGATCGCATGAAACTCCATATAGTACAGCTGCATATATTTGGTTTGTATAAGATAATACCTTAAGCTTTCGTAGACTACCGCATCTGTCAACAAGGGTTTCCAGCTCCAATATCTCAGAATCCTCTTGCTTCATTCTATTAGTAGTTAGTTTATTAATAGGAAAGGTACAGCTTCATTTGGCATTTTATGATGGCATTTCTCTACTCTAACTACATTAGGGGCAATTTTTTTATTCTGGGTTTGCATATATATATATATATATATATATATATATATATATATATATATATATATATATATATATATATATATATATATATATATATATATATATATATATATATATATATATATATTAGTAGGTTGGCCATGGCACCAGCTGCCCACTAAAAGACTATGACTGAAGGTATTAAGATACAACTAGGACTGGTCCAGACAGTTCCGGGTTGAGTCTTCCTTCAGGACGGTTCTTTCCTCATGCCTACATATACACTAAATATTGTGGCATATTCATTATACATCTCTTGCTATTCCATTGCATTGGACAAGTCACAACATTCCCCACATCTGTCTCTTTTTCTCTCATTTTCCTTATATTTGCTATTATTTATGGAAGGTTCACAGCTAATGGCCCACTGTACACGGCATAGAGGGGTGCGAAGAATCTCTGGGGATTGTGTTGACTCCACTATTGGCTTGAGGGCAGACATGCTTGGTGGAAGTAATGGTTCTGCCTTTAACCTTCCATCTCCCAATAGATCTGTTTCTTTCCCTCTTCACTATTCTAACATTCATGGGCTGAACTCTAATCTTTCGTCTGTGGAACAGCACTTGGATACTTTCCTCCCTAACCTCCTCCTCCTATCTGAAACCCAAATGTCTATACATGCTTCCACTGACCCATTTCAAATCTCTCACTATAATCTGTATACTCGTTTTCGTTCCAGAGGTGGGGTCTCTGCCTACTGCAACACTAACATTCCTATTGCGAGGCTCATGGTCCTTGAATCTCCTGACGTTGATTTTCTCTGGCTAAAAATCTATCTCTCCACTACCACTGTTTTCCTTTGCTTCTGCTACTGTTCTCCAAACTCCACCGAGTTTGTGTCTTTCTTTGGATATCTGTCCTCGTGCCATGAGTCCTTGCTATCTTCTCACCCACATGCCAAAGTTCTCTACATTAGAGACTTCAATGTACACCACATTGAGTGGCTTAATTCTTGTCACACTGATGTGGGAGGAAGTGATTCCCTTGCTTTCTCTAAAATTCATGATCTGGAGCAAATTATCAAACGTACTACTCGTGTTCCTGATCGTCAAGAACATTCAGCAAACACTCTTGACCTATTTCTTTCTTCTAACCCTTCAAAATATTCTTATTCTGTACTTCCTCCTCTTAGTAAATCTGACAACTCTTTGATCTAAGTCTCTTCCATTTTCGCTCCCCCTTCACCCATCCCTCCTACTCAGTGCCGCTTTTGGTACGTTAAGCAAAGCCAACATGAAAATTTGAGTAACTTCCTCTTTGACTTCCCATGGGATGACTACTGCTTTCGGTTCCACAACCCTGATCTGGTAGCTCTAAAGGTTGAAGCGATCATGACCTCGGGAAAGGAGGCATACATCCCCACTTCCAGAAAAACTTTCTCTACCCCTAAACCATGGCTTGACCGTGCCTGCTCCATGCCTATCCAGGCCAGGTATCGGGCACATCGATCTTACCAAGCCATATATATATATATATATATATATATATATATATATATATATATATATATATATATATATATATATATATATAAAATATATATATATATATATATATATACATATATATAGTCTCCGTGGGAAAATGGTAGTGTCCGCGACTCTGAGGCGACAGGTCTAGGTTTCGCGCCCCGTCACGGGATGAGCTTAGTATGGGCATACACTCAGGGTAGCGATTACATCAGCCAAAACAAGTCTTTAGCAATAAGGCAACCGTCCTAGCCCTTAGTAGAAAAGGGAGTTCGTGACGTAAAACCGAAACCAAACCATATATATATATATATATATATATATATATATATATATATATATATATATATATATATATATATATATATATATATATATATATATATAGGATAGTAGGATAGTAGGTTGGCCATGGCACCAGCCGCCCGTTGAAAGACTACGACTGAAGGTATTAGGATGCAACTAGGACTGGTCCAGACAGTTCCAGGTTGAATCTTCCTTCAGGACGGTTCTTTCCTCATGCCTACATCTACACTGAATATTCTGGCATATTCATTACACATCTCTTGCTATTCCATTACATTTGACAAGTCACAACATTCTGCACATCTGTCTCTTTTACTTTCCTTTTCCTCACATTTTGTCATTATTTATGGAAGGTTCACAACTAATGGCCCCCAGTACCCGGCATAGTGGGGTGTGAAGAATCTCCGGGGTTCGTGTTGACTCCACCATTGGCATGAGGGCAGACACGCCTGGTGGTAGTAATGGTTCTGCTCTTAACCTTGCACCTCCTAATAGATCTGCTTCTTTCACTCTTCACTATTCAAACATTCGTGGGCTGTAATCTAATCTTTCGTGTGTGGAACAGCACTTGGGCTCTTTCCTCCCTAACCTCCTCCTCCTATCTGAAACCCAGTTGTCTATACATGCTTCCATTGACCCTTTCCAAATCTCCCACTATAATCTGTATACTCGTTTTCGTTCCAAAGGTGGGGTCTGTGCTTACTGCAACATTAACACTCCTACTGTGAGGCTCATGGACCTTGAATCTCCTGACTTTGATGTTCTCTGGCTAAAAGTCTATCTCTCCACTACCACTATCATCCTTTGCTTCTGCTACTGTTCTCCAAACTCCACCGAGTTTGTATCTTTCTTTGAATATCTCTCCTCGTGCCATGAGTCCTTGCTATCTTCTCACCCACATGCCGAAGTTCTCTACATTGGAGACTTCAATGTACACCACAGCGAGTGGCTTCATTCTTCTCACATTGATGTGGGAGGAAGCGAGGCTCTTGCTTTCTCTATTACTCATGATCTAGAGCAAATTATTAAACATCCTACTCGTGTTCCTGATCGTCACGAACATGCTGCTAACATTCTTGACCTTTTTTTTTACTTCTAACCCTTCAAACTACTCTTATTCCGTGCTTTCCCCTCTTGGTAAATCTGACCACTCTATGATCTCTGTCTCTTCCATTTTCGCTCCCCCTCCACCAATCCCTCCTACTCAACGCCGCCTTTGGCACTTCGACCGAACTCAATATGAAAATTTGCGTAACTTTCTCTTTGACTTTCCATGGGATGACTACTGCTTTCGGTCCCGCAACCCTGATCGGGTAGCTGTAAAAGTTGCCGAGATCATGACCGCGGGAATGGAGGCGTACATCCCCTCTTCTACAAAAACTTTCTCTCCCCCTAAACCTTGGTTTGACCGTGGCTGCTCCATGGCTATCCAGGCTAGGAATCAGGCTCACCGATCTTACCAAGCCTCTCCTTCCGATTTAACTCGCTCTGCTTTTATTATAGCTAGGAATCGCTGTACAGCTCAGATTCGAAGGTCTAAGGCTTCCTTTATAAGAAGGAAAGTTGATGACCTTAACTCCTCTCCCACTGACAAATGCTTCTGGTCCTTAGCCAAAAACCTCTCCAAAAACTTCTGTAACTCAAGCTTTCCCCCTCTCATTCGTTCTGATGGTTCTATAGCTTGCTCTCCCACTGACAAAGCCACTCTCTTTGGCTCTCATTTTTCTGCCAACTCTTCTATCAACGATTCCAGCACACCTGTTCCTCAGTCTTTTCCCCTCTCTAACCCTATGCCCTCCCTTATCCTTTCTTCACGCAAAGTTCATAAGGTTCTTCGCTCTCTAAAGACAAACAAGGCATCTGGTCCCGATGGTATCCCTGCAAGGTTCCTTAAGGAATTTGCAGATGAACTGGCTCCCGTGCTTTGCCGTCTTTTTCGCCTCATTCTGTCAACCAGTATCTATCCTTCATCTTGGAAGCATGCTCTAGTTCAACCTGTTCCTAAGAAGGGTGACCGCTCTATTCCTTCTAACTACCGACCTATTGCTCTAACCTCCTCTATTGCTAAACTTTTCGAAACTTTGCTCAATGCTCACTTCTTGAAACGCCTTGAATCTAACTCACTTATCTCTGATCAACAGTACGGCTTCCGCAAGGCAAGATCCACTGGTGATCTTCTGTCCCATCTTACTCATGTATGGTCATCTTCTCTGAGGAACTATGGGGAATCCCTTGTCGTCGCCCTTGATATCTCTAAGGCTTTTGACAGAGTCTGGCACAAGGCTCTGTTGGCCAAACTACCTGCCTACGGCTTTACCCCTTCTTTCTGTTCTCTGATTTCCAGTTTTCTTACTGACCGTTCTATATCTGTAGTTGTTGATGGCGCGACATCTAGCCCTTTCTCTGTGTCCAGTGGTGTTCCACAGGGCTCTGTTCTTTCACCTACTCTCTTCCTTCTCTTCATCAATGATCTTCTACAGTCCCCATCTTCCTCTCTTCTTCATGCCTTTGCCGATGACTCTACCCTTCACTTTTCCTCTGCCTTTTCTTCACAACCTTCATCTGTTACTCGTAATCAATCTCGTATCACTCTTTCTTCTACTCTTAACTCCGATTTGCAGAGAGTATCTGAATGGGGCACTCAAAATTTAGTTAAATTCAATGCCTCCAAGACACAGTTTCTGGCTATCTCTTTATCTTCTCCTCCTCCAGATAACCCTATTGTCTTCGAAACTAATGAAATTTACCCTCTTAACTCTATCAATATATTAGGAATCCACATAGCCTCTAACTTGTCTTGGAGGAATCACATAATCCAAATTTCTAAATCTTCATCCAAAAAATTGGGGGTTTTGTTTCGTTTTCGTTATTACTTTTCCTCATTGCAGTTACTTAAAATTTACAAAGGTCTTATCCGCCCCTGCTTAGAATACTGCTCACACATCTGGGGTGCTTCTTCCTTTACTTATCTTCTTGATAAGGTTCAATCTAAGGCAGTCAGACTTATTAATGATCCTTCTCTTACTTCTAACTTGGATTCTCTCTCTCTTCGCCGTAAGGTATCTTCCCTTTCGCTTTTCTATCGCTACTACTTCCATCGCTGCTCTGATGAGTTGGCGAGTTGCATCCCTCCTCCACTGCCGAGGCCGCGTAACACTCGCCAAGCAGCCTCATCTCACAGGTACTGTGTCGAGATTTGTAGCTCGCGGATTGGTCAGTGCAGCGACTGCTTCTTCCCATCTACCTCCAGACTCTGGAACTCTCTTCCTCCTTCTGTCTTTCCTAGTTCTTATGACCTTTCATCCTTCAAAAAGCAGATCTATCGTCATCTCAGAGCCTAGTCCTCCATATCTCTGGGTCCTCTTTACTTTGACTGTTTTTTCTGTCTGTCGTTTTCCTTTGTGTGACATTACCTCATCTCTGCCTTGCCCTTAACTTTTTCTTTTCCTTCGTCTTGGTATTTTCTCGTGCCCAGGCCTTTGTCGATGAGGGCAGTTTCTGCCTGTCCCGGTGTCACACTCTTAAAAAAAAAAAAAAAAAAAAAAAAAAAAATATATATATATATATATATATATATATATATATATATATATATATATATATATATATATATATATATATATATATATATATATATATATATATATATATATATATATATATATATATATATATATATATATATATATATATATATATATACACGCATGGCTTGTATCACCAGTACAATCACTGTAGACTCTCAATAAGCATCATATGAAAGATAAACATTTTATTAATTCTTTTTTTTTTTTTTTTTTTTTTTTGAAGTGCATGACGGCCAAGCATTTCCAGGGCTGGAGTAGGCAGAGATTGGCTCCTTTTAGGAACCTCTGTTCCTCAATTATGTTTTATGCCCCAAGCGACATGCTTAGTGTCTTTGGAACCATTTAATGTAGTTATGTATTTCCTTATTCATCTTGACCTCTTCTTCTATGTTATTTATTTATTACTCTAGAACACTTGCTGCTTTTAAAGTCCCGTGATTCTCTTTATATTTTGGATCACTGTCTTGGTTTAACCGAGAGTGCTTTGAAATAATAATGAGAGAGAGAGAGAGAGAGAGAGAGAGAGAGAGAGAGAGAGAGAGAGAGAGAGAGAGAAAGAGAGAGAGAGAGAGAGAGAGAGAGAGTTTCTTCTTTAGTAAAAAAAAATTTCCCTAGAGCTAATACAGTCAGTTCCTAATTCAGTAGTGCTGATGTCTTGCAAAAATTTTATTTAAAATTTTGGATAACCGTTATTTCTTTTATTTATCTCTAAGCATTGCCTTTTATTCTACTTGGCTTGAGTAAATTTAGTTTAAAATAATTCCCAAAATGATATAAAAATAAACACACAAAATCAGATGAGTTAAATATCATCCTTTAAAGACCAAGCACCTTAATTCTGTGCATAAGTACAAATTAGCACTAGTTGTAGTTTTTATATGCGGAAACAATATGATCTTTAGTAGAAGAAGAAAATTTCTATGAAAATATGTGTTTCATCCATGTACTGAAGTGGAGACTGTGTGATCATGTCCAAAGGTTTTTGAGCCCCAACAATGGAGAACATTTATGATTCTCTTTTTTACAAGAATATAGAACGAATAATTCAAGAAAAAAACACTTGTTTTCTGGAATCAACAACTCTAATTGGTACACATCTTGAAAAAGGCTTATCCATTATAAAACCAGTTGTGGTTACATTCGATGAAAAGTAGGCGACAGGGTTCCAGTTGTAACCTTCACTACGCTATCTCGTTGGTAATTAGAGATGAGGTCTGTACATACCAACTTGAGAATCTGAATTCTGGATCTCCTGTGCATATGTTTGTGTGATTTTTTCTTTTATACTGGTCTCTCGGAAACCTATCACTATAAATTTTCAAATAGGAATTATTTCTGTCAGTAAAGAGAATCTACCCGTCTCCTAGTCATACCAAATCCATTTACATTTATAAGGGAGCTTTTTCTACAAATTCAGTAAGATCATTAAAATTACGTTATAAATGTGATTTAATATTGTAAGACTCTGAGATGGGGAGCCACAGCTATATCTCATCACAAAACACATATGTGAGTAAATATACTTGCGCAAAGAAGAAACTGATATATGTCAGTGTAAAGAAAGCTTAAGTGTTCTCTTGAACTTCTATAAACCCTATTTACATTGACAGTTCAGTTTAGATGAGTCTGGCAACATTGCTGTAAATGTTGAAATGATGTGTGGGTATTCGCAAGCTTAAGGAGCTGGCAACATCATATGAGCTTCTGGGCATTTTGCTGGTATGTGTGCCTGCAAAAAAATAAAAAAAATCCCAAGACATATGTTTATTATTCATATGCTTATAAGTTTATTTGTTATTTTATGTCTATTTATATACATGTTTATTTATGTATTTGATATATTTTTTTATTTATATATTAACATTTGTATGTATGTATGTGTGTATGTATATGTATGTGTGTATGCTAGCATGCGTGCATGCGCATATGCACGAACACACTTATGCATTTATCTATTTATTTATATATTTATTTTATATTTATTTATTTATTTATTTTTTATTTATTTAATTAATTTTTTATTTATTAATTTATTTATACGATTCTTATTTATATTTCTGTTTATATAGACAGTTGATGAGAAGAGCGAATAATGTTGCCCTTCATCTAGACCATGAACCCTGGAAGTACATTGACACATTTGACCGCACACAACCATTGTCATGCTCGGCTGATCTGTTCAATTAAAAGTATTCAAAGCACATGACGAACGCCACGATCCTCTCCTTCTTGCTTTGGTGCAGATCCTTTGTAGATTTATTTACTCAAATAGGAATTGAGGTGCAATGATGTACTCGCATCTTCTGCCTTGTTTGTTGGTGCTATGGCCCAGGTAAGATTCACAAACCGCTGCTGAGAATGGACCTATGGACAGCATGGTTTGTGAATGAAATTCTGACCCATTAAGCAGTAAAAATTACTGCAGATTAGATTAGGTTAGCTTGGGTTGTTTGATATCTAATGATAAGGTTAAGTTAAATTTTTCTTTCTCGTCCTTTGTCCCTCATTCAACTTACCTGAAATGTTTCCTGTATTATTTCCTTATTCATTTTGCAACAATATAAATTTATTAGCCTGATTTCACAGTTCATTTAATTTCCTATAGTAGCTTTACATTTTAAATGATGTTCTCGTAATGCCCTCTGAAGTGGCACTAAACTAGGACATGTAAGATGCCACAATTGTCTCCTGACACATCTTTAAGATAACTTTTGTGAAAATTTCACTCTTTAGATTCATGACTAAATAGTTAAAACTTGTGTCCATTTTTATTATTGAATAATCTTTCAATAGCAAAGCTATAGAAAATTAGCTAAAGAACATTGTTGAGATTTGCAAATTATTTTTCTCTTGTGGTGGGGATTCGACGTTGGTCCCCGTCGAACAGGATATCCACAGCTAATTGCAAACTCTAAGCTGTGAACTCCTGTTTTGACAGGTCCTTTGTTTACCTCCCCGACGTAAGAGATAAACTTCTTGAATTTGTTTGATATTCTCGAGGGTTTACTCTGATGTTTTGATTTGAATCTGAATATTTTTTCTATGACAAAACTCGTAGTAAAAAAACTTTATGAAAAGGAAGGCAAGCATGAAAAAAATGTTGCGGATTTTTTCCAAGAATTTGGTTGTTGAATTTGCAAGTTGTATGCAAAGAAATAATTGCTATCATTACTAGTGAAGTACATGTGTATGTTTGTGTGTGTATGTGTGTGTGTGTGTGTGCGTGCTTGCGTGCGTGCGAGAAGAGAGAGAGAGAGAGAGAGAGAGAGAGAGAGAGAGAGAGAGAGAGAGAGAGAGAGAGAGAGAGAGATAGAATACTCTTGCACACATTCTTTAACGTGTGCATAGATCATACTTGGATGAAGGCCATTGTCATCAAGAACTAGTTTTTGCAGCCTTAGGAATGGTGGTGGCTAAATCTTTTCCTATATTTACTGCCCGAAGTAAATAATTTATTCATTTGGTTATCCATTTATATATATATTTACTATTTTTTTTTCTGATTGTGATGCCAACACAGGCAAAAAAAAAAAAATCTGCCCTAAATGGGCCAGGGCACAAAAAATACAAAAAGTAAGTCGAAATATATGAGGAGTGTTGTGACTTTTCAGATGCGAAGGGATAATAAGAGATATGTAACGAATATACAAGACTATTCGATATTGATGTAGGCATGGAAATAGGATTGTAATTGAAGGACGACTTAACATCAATGTGTCCTGAACAGTCCTATTTAAGTCCAAAAGACTCTTCAGTTGTGGTATCACAAGGGGCGGCTGGTGCCATTACTTTACTTTTAGCTGCCTCTCCAGTAAAATCGTTATGTATTATTCTTCCTATGGCTAATGTTACAAATCATATTTCCATAATTAGATATCCTGAATTTAGATATTGATGGAAGGTTTTCATGTTATCAGTACTGATTAGCCAGTCAAATGAAAGCTCAAATTTTCGATAGATATTGTGGATTTATTTCATAGACTAAAAATTATGAACAAAAATAGTTCTTCTTCTACTAACTTAACAGAATGAAAAGCTATGGTAACAATAATGACAAAATAGTAATAATAACCTCAATAGTAACAATGGCAAAAGCAACAATAATTATTTTAAAAAGTGCTAATAAGCCTTAATGTAATATTAGCACGATTCATATTTTAGCCTTTCAAGATTGAATATACTCTTAGAAAAAATTCATATATCATAATATATTAAGAACATGTAAGGACTGAAGGCAATATACCTTCAGAAAATTATGAAAATACTGAAACTTCAGAGAGTGTTATGTAAGGCAATATTATTTTGTAAAATATTTACCCATAAGGTCTACTGGGATACATTCTCTCAAAATATGATACATTACGAAAGTGCTTAACATAATATGTTTCAACATTTTAGCTCGTTAAATCCCGATATTTATGATAATAGACTTATCAGCTACTTTTCTGGTGCTACTTTAGCGTGCGGACTACCAGGTCATTTATACTTCAGCGTGCAGTCTACATCCACTACAATAACCTTGCACAACAAGATATAACCTTACCTATCCTTAGGTTAGGTTAGGTAAGCACAGATAATATATTCATTTTATACACCTGTCACTAGCACTCAGTGCAAATGGATTAAGAAATGGTAAGCAAAGCTTGAAAATTCATAACGTGAAAGGTCGAGCGCCCGCTAAAGGTCATTTCACAGCATAAACTCCTAATACTAAGGTAGAAGGCACGTTAAGGTATCACCTATTTTATGTACAATTAACAGATGATAAACATATTAACACTAAACATTTTTAGTCTTTTCCAATGAAGTTTTCATTAAAGGGATAAAAATAAGAATAAAAAATAATTTTAATATCATGAATTATATATGACTCGTGTGCACACGTTTCTTAAAATGGTTAAGCCATCATTTTTGTTAGCAAGAGATTATGGATTGTCTGCTCCTTTTCTTGAAATAGTTTGCATATCTGTATTGCTACGAACCATACAATGACCATCTACACAGTAACTGATGTAATATGGACATTTTCATTGCTAAAAAGTATCCAGCAATCATTAGCCAATTTTTGATAAGAGTTACGACATGTGTATCATCAGTGAACACATATTTATCATCTAATCACGTTCTTGGTTGAATTTAGGACATTTGGATCCATTGGAAATACGCAGCTATTATCTGTACTCTTTGTTGATTTAGTCAGGACATCATATCTCCAGGAAATGATTTTAGTTATCTTCTCAATATCTTGATTTAGTTAGGGCATCTGCATTGGCGGGAAGTACAATGGTATATTCTGCACAAAGTCTTGATTCAGTATCGACATCTAAATCTCAAATATATATACCATCATCGGTACAATTTCTTGATATAGTCTGGACATCTATAACGTCAAGCTCTATATAAGGTCAGTATGAACATTCTCTTGCTTTCGTTTGGACAGCTTTATTACCAAGCAGTACGTTACGATAGTATGGACAGTATTTTGCTTTAGCTTGGACATATTTCTGTGGAGTACTTGCATTTTCCCAACGAGTCTTTGGCGAAACATGATCTACACGGAACAATACCGATTTGGTAATGTATTTCAGGTGGTAGGGAATATATTAACTCACTTTCAGGGGCTCTAAAAGGTGTAGACGTAGTAACAGATATTGGGGAAACCATTGATTTATATTCTGTGACTCTTAAATATGAAGATGGAGTAACAGGCTTTTGGAAAACTATTGATTCAATTGTTGTGATAAATATATTTCTTGTGATGAATAAAGGTGAAGACGGAGGAACAGTTGTAGAGAAAATAATTGATACAGTTTTTGTGATGATTAATTGGGGCGACGGAGGAACAGGTGTTGAGAAAATCCTTAATTCAGTTGTTGTAAAAGCTACGGTACTTGTGATGACTAACAGTGAAGACGGAGCAACAGGTGTTGAGATAATCATTGGAATGTTTCCATTGCCAGCTACTAATACTTGGTTTAGCATAGAAGCCATCATGCTGCTGATTAACAATACTAAGAACACAGTCTGCCTGGCCATGCTGTTGATCTTCTGGGCAGGGTTGCTAAGATCATAATGCTACCAAATGTTCTTATGGATATTCTTTTCTAAGATGTAACGGGTCTTGGTGGAACAGTAGGAGAGACTCTTACTCCAAACTCGAACCTGCCTTTATATACGACGGAGAATTTCCTAGAAGCATCTCCTGAATACGAATTCCAACAGCACTGAATGTGTCAGCACGCTCCTCCCACTCTAAGTTCTTGGAGATGATTTGGCCATGTGGCATAGCTGGATAAAATATTTACATTTTTGTATCTTTACAAAGTAGATACAAAGCTTATTCAATATACAGTAGGTTGTTACTAAGGTGTTTTTGAGTGTTAAAGAATATATATTATATAATTTCGCTGAATATGGAGGTAGATATCATTTTGAATTTCCATGGGCAGGCTTCTTAGTAACTAATGACCCCGCCAGGTACTTTTCTTTTTATATTTCGTTATAATAATTACAATTATTTATTAGCTTTGACAAGCAATGCATTTTTATTTCTGATGCTTCCAGGTATTGCGTCATCTCAGGCGACTTATTAGGACACTGTGAACACATTTTTTGTTTAGGTAATAATGATAATGATAGTGATGATGATGATGATAATAATAATGCTAATGATAATAATAATAATAATAATAATAATAATAATAATAATAATAATAATAATAATAATAATAATAATAATAATAATAATAATAATAATGATAATAATAATAACAATAACAATAACAACAACAATAATAATAATAATAATAATAATAATAATAATAATAATAATAATAATAATAATGATTATCAATGACATCACATGAAACTCCATATTATACAGGTTGCATATATTGTATTTTGTTTGTATAAAAAAAATACCTTAAGCTTTCATAGACTACCGCATCTGTCAACAAGGGTTTCCAGCTCAATATCTCAGAATCCTCTCGCTTAATTCTATTAGTAGTTAAATTATTATTAGGAAAGGTACAGCTTCATTTGGCATTTTATGATGGCATTTCTCTACTGTAATTACATTTGGGGCAAATTTTTCAGTCTGGAATTTGTATACATGCATATATATATATACATACATATATATATATATATATATATATATATATATATATATATATATATATATATATATATATATATATATACATATATGTATATACATATATATATATATATATATATATATATATATATATATATATATATATATATATATATATATATATATATATATATATATATATATATATATATTATATATATATATATATATATATATATATATATATATATATATATATATATATATATATATATATATATATATATATATATATATATATATATATATATATATATATTTATATATATATATATATATATATATATATATATATATATATATATATATATATATATATATATATATATATATATATATATATATATTTATATATATATTATCAAATAAGCATATTACATATGTGAAAACATGAATCATTTTTTTACCCCGACCGGGACTCGAACCTAGGACTTATGATTACTAAGTCAAGGCGCTATCACTACACCACAGAAGGTTAAAAGGAATCCAACCTTATAGCTTATATCTGCTATACTTAGGAATGAACACATTCTAACTGAATGCCACTATGTTCATATTACAGATTCCCCAACCTCACTCGTGGCTTCATTTTAGCATTTAATTCAATTCCCAATCTCATTCGGGCCATGAAATTATCATGGCCCGAATGAGATTGGGAATTGAATTAAATGCTAAAATGAAGCCACGAGTGAGGTTGGGGAATCTGTAATATGAACATAGTGGCATTAAGTTAGAATGCGTTCATTCCTAAGTATAGCAGATATAAGCTATAAGGTTGGATTCCTTTTAACCTTCTGTGGTGTAGTGGTAGCGCCTTGACTTAGTAATCATAAGTCCTAGGTTCGAGTCCCGGTCGGGGTAAAAAAAAAATGATTCATTTATATATATATATTTATATATATATATATATATATATATATATATATATATATATATATATATATATATATATATATATATATATATATATATATATATATATATATATATATACATACATACATACATACATACATACATACACACACACACACACACACACACACACACATACATACATACATACATACATACATATATATATATATATATATATATATATATATATATATATATATATATATATATATATATATATATACCTTGGCTGTCTCGCCCAATTGGGGGGTAGCCGACACCAAAAAAGAAACAAAAAGGGGATTACTTTGCTCTATGGGCAATGACGAGGGATCTAGCGACCGTTCAGATGGCACTGCTGGAGTGCCACAGCCCATCCTTCCGGCTCTTCCACAACCTGCTTCGCATCATGAATGTCAACTCCCCTACTGCCCCTACCACAGGGCTACCTCTGTAAGATGCAGCCCCGTGGTAACAGCAGATGCCCATAAGAGCTGTGTCACAATCGCTCGCCACTCATTCCTATCCCTAGCACGCTCACTTGCTTCCCTCACATCCATCCTCCTATCATTCAGGGCTCTCCTTACTCCATCCATCCACCCAAACCTAGGCCTCCCTCTAGCATTTAAGCCATCAACTCTCGCATTCATCACCTTTTTCAGCAGTCTTTCATCATCCATCCTTTCCACATGGCCAAACCATCTCAGAACATTCATATCTACTCTGGTTGCAAATTCTCTCCTCACACCCGTTCTTGCTCTCACCACTTCATTCCTAACCCTATCCAACAGAGATACACCAGTCATACTCCTCAGGCATTTCATCTCAAACACATTTAGTTCCTGTCTCTCACTTACTTTCATACCCCATAACTCTGATCCATACATCATAGTTGGCACAACAATTTTTTCATACAAAACTTTCTCAACATTCATTTCCAACCCTTTATTCTTCATCACTCTTTTCAACACACCCAACACTTTACATCCTTCTTTCACTCTGTGACACACATCTGCTTCCACTCCACCATTTGCAATTATAACAGCCTAAATACTTAAACTGATAAACTTCCTCAAGTATCTCTCCATTCAACATAACATTCAATCCAGCACCATCCTCATTTCTTGTATACCTCATAACCTTACTCTTTTCCACATTCACTTGCAACTTCCTTCTTTCACACACCACTCCAAATTCTGACACTAACTGCCACAGCTTCTCCTCTGAATCTGCCACCACTACAGTATCATCTGCAAACAGCAACTGATTCAGCTCCCACTCGTTATCATTCCCAGCTACCATTCTCAAACCTCGACCACGCACTTGCTCATTAACCTCCCTTACGACTCCATCAAAATACAATTTGAACAACCATGGTGACATCACACATCCCTGTCTCAATCCCACACTCATTGGAAACCACTCACTCACTTCATTCCCTACCCTAACACACTGCATGCAACAGTTTACCATCAATTCCATATAACCTCAACACATTCCACATTGCATCTCTATCAACTCTATCATACGCTTTCTCCAGATCCAAAAATGCAAAATACACATCCTTACCCTTTGCTAAATATTTCTCACATAACTGCCTAACTATAAAAATCTGATCTATGGAACCTCTACTTCTCAAAAAACCACTCTGCAACTGCAATCACATTTTCTGTCTTATCCCTAATCCTATTAATCAGTATCCTACCATACACTTTTCCTACCACACTCAACAAACTTATACCCCTAAAATTTCTGCATTCCTACACATCTCTCTTACCTTTGTATAGGGGCACTATACAAGCAATCACCCATTCCACTGGCACCACCGACAACATAAAGCATATATTCAACACTCTCACTAACCATTCCAATGCAGTCACACCCCCTTCTTTCAGCATTTCAGCTCTCACACCATCCATTCTAGGTGCTTTACTACTTTTCCTTCTTAAAATGCCCTTTTCAACTCCTCTCTTGTAATCTCTCTCTTATTTTCATCTCCCATTACTGGCACTTGAACACCAACACTGCCACTATAGCTGCCTCTCTATCTTCCTCAACATTCAGCAAGCACTCAAAATATTCTGCCAATCATTTCCTTGCATCGTTCCCTTTTAACATCTGTCCATTCACATCTTTCACTGTCTCTTCCATCCTCGATCCACCCTTCCTTACTCTCTTCACTTCTTTCCAAAACTTCTTTTTATTCTCCTCATATGACCTACTAAAAGCCTGTCCTCACCTAACATTTACCAACCTCTTCTCTTCCTGTACCTTCCGCTTGGTTTCCACATTTATCTCCCTTTATCATTCATACTTCCCCCTACTGTTACACTGCAGCCATTCCTCAAAAGCCCTCTTTTTCTCTTCCACCTTCATTTTAACCCCTTCATTCCACCACTCGCTTCCCCTCCTCATGCCACCTCCAACAAACCTCTTTCCACACACATCACTTGCATGTCCCACAACACATTCTTTCATCAACTCCCATTTCTCCTCTAACTCCCCAACTTCTCTTTCTTTTACCCAGTCATATGCCACTTTCAACCTGTCCTGATATTCCTGTCTCTTCTCTGGCTCTTTCAGCTCTTCCACCTTCACCATTTCCCTTCTAAATCCCCCCACTCTATTTCCCCACTCTTTTGCTACTACCACTTTTGCTTCAACCAAAAAATGATCAGACATCCCAGCAGCCACACCCCTAAATGCATGCACATCTTTCACTCTACCAATCATGCTCTTTGCTACCAACACATAATCCATCAATGCTCTTTCTTTAACTCTCACCTATGTATACTTATTTATTAACTTCTTGAAAAAACATTTACTTATCACCAAGTCTTGCTCCACACACATATATAACAGTTTCTCGCCACTCTCTTTCCCACCTGGTACCCCATATTTTCCTACAACACTCGCTACCTCTTAATCACCCATTCTGGCATTCAAGTCACCCAACACAAGTACATAGTTCCTTCTACTCAGACCATCCACACACCTAGTTAACTCATTCCATAATTCATCCCGCTCTTCCTCACTTCTCTCACATCCTGGCTCATACGCACTAACAAAAGCCCAACATTCACTACCTATCCTAGCCCTCACCCACATCAACCTAGATGACACTTCTTTCCATTCCACTACCTTATTTACCATTCATTCACTCACCAATAATGCCACACCTTCTCTCGCTCTCCCCCTTTTAACCCCAGACACCCTACCTGTCACATCACCAAATGCCACTTCTTATTTTCTTTTCATCTTCGTCTCACACAAAGCCAATACATCCAATCTCCTCCTACCTAACATATATCCAATCTCATATCTTTTGCTCTCTAGCGTACTGCAACCACGCACATTTAGACACCCCAAAACTAGAGTTTGAGGAGAAGTTATTCTCCCCTCTACTCCCCTTCTCCTTTAATGTCTCACGGGAGGTTAATACAAGGGGGGATTCCCAGTCCCCTCCCCCCATCCACTTTTAATCGCCTCTTACGACACGCAGGGAATACGTTGAGGCTATTCTTTGATATATATATATATATATATATATATATATTATATATATATATATATATATATATATATATATATATATATATATATATATATATATATATATATATATATGTATATATATACAAACACACACGCATGGCTTGTAACACCTGTACAGTCACTTTAGACTCTCAATAAGCAACACATGAAAGATAAACATTTTATTCATTTTTTTTTATTGTAGCTCTTGACGGCCGAGCATTTATAAGGCTGCATTAAGCAGAGCTTACTCCTTTTAGGAACCTCTGTTGCTCAATTATGCTTTGTGCCCCAAGCGACATGTTTAATGTCCTTGGAACCACTCGATGTAGTTGTGTATTTCTTTATTTTTCTTGGCTTCTTCTTCTCAGTTATCTATTTATTACTCTAGAATACTTGTTGCTCTTAAAGTCCCGTGACTCTCTTTATCTTTTGACTCGCTGTCTTGGTTTAACCGAGAGAGTTTTAAAATAATAATGAGAGAGAGAGAGAGAGAGAGAGAGAGGAGAGAGAGAGAGGAGAGAGAGAGAGAGAGAGAGAGAGAGAGAGAGAGAGAGAGAGAGAGAGAGAGAGAGAGAGAGAGAGAGAGAGAGAGAGAGAGAGAGTTTCCTCTTTGGTAAATAAAAATTTCCCTAGAGCTAATACAGCTATGAAAATGTGTTTCATCCATGTACTGAATTGGAGACAGTGTGATCATGTCCAGAGTTATTTGAACCCCAACAATGGAGAACATTTATGATTCTCTTTTTTACAAGAATATAGAACGAATCATTCAAGAAAAAACCACTTGTTTTCAGGAATCAACTACTCTAATTAGTACACATCTTGAAAAAGGCTTCTATCCATTATAAAACCAGTTGTGGTTACATTCGATAAAAAGTAGGCGACAGGGTTCCAGTTGTAACCTTCACTATGCTATCTCGTTGGTAATTTGAGATGAGGTCTGTACATACCAACTTGAGAATCTGAATTCTGGATCTCCTGGGCATATGTTTGTGTGATTTTTTCTTTTATACTGGTCTCTCGGAAACCTATCACTATAAATTTTCAAATAGGAATTATTTATGTCAGTAAAGAGAATCTACCCGTCTCCTAGTCATACCAAATCCATTTACATTTATAAGGGAGCTCTTTCTACAAATTCAGTAAGATCACTAATATTACGTTATAAATGTGATTTAATTTTGTAAGACTATGAGATGGGGAGCCACAGCTATATCTCATCACAAAACACATATGTGAGTAAATATACTTGAGCAAAGAAGAAACTGATATACGTCAGTGTAAAGAAAGCTTAAGTGGTCTCTTGAATTTCTATAAACCCTATTTACATTGACCGTTCAGTTTAGATGAGTCTGGCAACATTGCTGTAAATGTTGAAATGATGTGTGGGTATTCGCAAGCTTAAGGAGCTGGCAACATCATATGAGCTTCTGGGCATTTTGCTGCTATGTGTGCCTGCAAAAAAAAAAAAAAAAAAAAATCCCAAGACATATGTTTATTATTCATATGCTTATAAGTTTATTTGTTTTCTTAATGTCTATTTATATACATGTTTATTTATGTATTTGATATATTCTTTTTTATTTATTTATTAACTTTTGTATGTATGTATGTATGAATGTGTATGCTAGCATGCGTGTATGCGCATATGCACGTACACACTTATGCATTTATCTATTTATTTATATATTTATTTTATATTTATTTATTTATTTATTTTGTATTTATTTAATTAATTTTTTATTTATTAATTTATTTATACGATTCTTATTTATATTTCTGTTTATATAGACAGTTGATGAGAAGAGCGAATAATGTTGCCCTTCATCTAGACCTTGAACCATGGAAGTACATTGACACATTTGACCGCAAACAACCATTGTCATGCTCGGCTGATCTGTTGAATTAAAAGTATTCAAAGCACATGACGAACGCCACGATCCTCTCCTTCTTGCTTTGGTGCAGATCCTTTGTAGATTTATTTACTCAAATAGGAATTGAGGTGCAATGATGTACTCGCATCTTCTGCCGTGTTTGTTGGTGTTATAGCCCAGGTAAGATTCACAAACCGCTGCTGAGAATGGACCTATGGACAGCATGGTTTGTGAATGAAATTCTGACCCATTAAGCAGTAAAAGTTACTGCAGATTAGATTAGGTTAGATTGGGTTGTTTGATATCTAATGATAAGGTTAAGTTAAATTTTTCTTTCTCGTCCTTTGTCCCTCATTCAACTTACCTGAAATGTTTCCTATATTACTTCCTTATTCATTTTGCAACAATATAAATTTATTAGCCTGATTTCACAGTTCATTTAATTTACTATAGTAGCTTTACATTTTAAATG
The DNA here is from genome assembly GCA_037179515.1 of Halocaridina rubra. Classification (NCBI taxonomy): domain Eukaryota; kingdom Metazoa; phylum Arthropoda; class Malacostraca; order Decapoda; family Atyidae; genus Halocaridina; species Halocaridina rubra. The sequence goes on along the minus strand of JAXCGZ010006319.1, from coordinate 13,792 downwards.
ATGTTCTCGTAATGCCCTCTGAAGTGGCACTAAACTAGGACATGTAAGATGCCACAATTGTCTCCTGACACATCATTAAGATAACTTTTGTAAAAAGTTAACTCTTTCGATTCATGACTATATAGTTCAAACTTGTGTCCATTTTCATTATAGAATAATCTCTCAATAGCAAAGCTATAGAAAATTAGCTAAAGAACATTGTTGAGACTTGTAAATTATTTACCTTAGGTCCCTGTGGAACAGGATATCCACAGCTAATTGCAAACACTATGCCGTGAACTCCTGTCTTTACAGGTCCTTTGTTTACCTCCCCGACGTAAGAGATAAACTTCTTGAAATTGTTTGATATTCTCGAGGGTTTACCCTGAAGTTTTAATTTGAATCTGTATATTTTTTCTATGACAAAACTCGTAGTAAAAAAACTTTATGAAAAGGAAGGCAAACACGAAAAAAATATTGTGGGTTTTTTCCAAGAATTTAGTTGTTGAACTTGCAAGTTGTATGTGAAGGTATAATTGCAATCATTACTAGTGAAGTACATGTGTATGTTTGTGTGTGAATGTGTGCGTGTGTGCGTGCTTGCGTGCGTGCGAGGAGAGAGAGAGAGAAAGAGAAAGAGAGAGAGAGAGAGTGAGAGAGAGAGAGAGAGAGAGAGAGAGAGAGAGAGAGAGAGAGAGAGAGAGAGAGAGAGAGAGAGAGAGAGAGAGAGAGAGAGAGAGAGAGAATACTCTTGCACACATCTTTTAACGAGTGCACAGATCATACTTGGATGAAGGCCATTATCATCAAGAACTAGTTTTTGCAGCCTTAGGATTAGTGGTGGCTAAATCTTTTCCTATTTTTCCTGCCACAAGTAAATAATTTATTCATTTGGTTATCCATCTACATATTTATTTACTATTTTTTTTTTTAGAATTGTGATGCCAACACAGGCAAAAAAAAAAAAAATCTGCCCTAAATGGGCCTGGCCACGAAGAATACAAAAAGTTAATCGAAACGTATGGGGAGTGTTGTGACTTTTCAGATGCGAAGGGATAATAAGAGATTTATAACGAATATACAAGAATATTCGATGTTGATGTAGGCATGGAAATAGGATCGTAATTGAAGGACGACTTAACATCGATGTGTCCTGAACAGTTCTATTTAAGTCCAAAAGACTCTTCAGTTGTGGTATCACAACGGACGGGTGGTGCCATTACTTTACTTTTAGCTGCCTCTCCAGTAAAATTGTTATGTATTATTCTTCCTATGGCTAATGTTACAAATCATATTTCCATAATTAGATATCCTGAATTTAGATATTGATGGAAGGTCTTTATGTTATCAGTACTGATTAGCCAGTCAAATGAAACCTCAAATTACCGATAGATATTTTGGATTTATTTCACAGACTAAAAATTACGAAAAAAAAAAATAGTTCTTCTTCTACCAGATTAACAGAATGAACAGCTATGGTAACAATAATGACAAAATAGCTATAATAACCTCAATAGTAACAATGGCAAAAGCAACAATAATTATTTTAAAACAGTGCTAATAAGACTTAACGTAATATTAGCATGATTCATATTTTAGCCTTTCAAGATTGAATATACTCTCAAAAAAAATTCATATATCATAATATATTAAGAACATGTAAGTATCGAAAGCAGTATACCTTTTGAAAAAATGAAATTACACAAACTTCAGAGTGTTCTGTAAGGCAATATTATTTTGTAAAATATTTACCCATCAGGTCTACTGGGGTACATTCTCTCAAAATATGATACATTATGAAAGTGCTAAACATAATATTTTTCAAAATTGTAGCCTGTAAAACCTGTCAAGCAACCATCCCGATATATAAGATAATAGTTTTATAAGCTACTTTATCATATCACACTATATATATATATATATATATATATATATATATATATATATATATATATATATATATATATATATATATATATATATATTTAAATTTTTTTTTTTTTTTTTTGCTACTTGAGCGTGCGAACTACCAGGTCATTTATACTTCAGCGTTCGGTCTACCTCCACTACAATAACCTTAAACTGCAAGATATAATCTTACCTAACCTTACCTTAGGTTATGTAAGCACAGATAATATATTTATACACATGTCACTAGCACTCAGTGCAAATGTATTAAGAAAAGGTAAACAGAGGTTATAAATTCATAACATGAAAGGTCGAGTGGCCGCTGAAGGTCATTTCACAGCATAAACTCCGAATACTAAGGTAGACCGCACGTTAAGGTATCATCTATTTTATGCACAAATAACAGATGATAAACATTTTAACACAAATTTTTTTTTATTCTTGTCTAATAACGTTTTCACTAAAGAGATAAATAAGAATCAAAAAGACTTTAAATATCATGAATTATATATGCATTGTGTGCACACATTTCTTGATATAGTTAAGCCATCCTTTTTGTTAGAAAGCGATTATGGATTGTCTGCTCCTTTTCTTGAAATAGTTTGGACATCTGTATCACTACGAAGCATACAATGATCATCTGCGCAATAACTGATGTACTGAGGACATTTTCATTGCTAGAAAGTATCTACCAATCATTAGCCATTTTTTGATAACAGTTAGGACTTACGTATCTTCAGTGAATGCATATTGATCATCTAATCACATTCTTAGTTAAATTTCGGACATTATATCTCCGGGAATGATTTTAGTTATCTTCTCAATATCTTGCTTTAGTTAGGACATCTGCATTGGTGGGAAGTACATAGCAATCTTCTGTACAATTTCTTGATACAATAACGACATCTAAATCTCCAAAAAGAATACAATCATCTGTATAATTTTTTTATATAGTCTGGACATCTATAACGTTAGGCAATATATATAAGGTCAGAATGCACATTCTCTTGCTTTCGTTAGGACAGGTATATTACCAAGCATTACGTTTCGACAGTATGCATAGTTTTTTACTTTAACTTGAACAAAGGAATGGGGAGTTCAAGCAATTTCCTCTCTTGCTGTTGAAACAAGGTTTACATTTCATAGTACCGGTTACTCCCAAAAATCGATGTGTAGAATTTCCATGTGTAATAGGTGTTGGGGGAAGCTCTGAATCAAGTAGAGGTTTGCCATCTACTATGACTTGGCTTAGCATAGAAACCATTACGCTGCTGATAAACAATACAAAGAACACAGTCTGCCTGGCCATGTTGTTGATCTTCTGGGCAGGGTTGCTGAGATCACAATACTACCAAATGTTCTTATGGATAATCCTCTCTAAGATGTAACAGGTTTTGGTGTCCGTAGGTGGGACTGTTGCTCCACACCCGAATCAGTCTTTATATATGACGGAGAACTCCGTAGAAGCGTCTCATGAATACGAATTTCAACAGCACAGCACTGAATGTGTCAGTATGCTCCTCCCACTACAAGTTCTTGGAGATGATTTGGCCTTGTGGCATAGTTGGATGAAATATTTGCATTTTCGTTTCTTTAAGAAATAGATACAAGGCTTATTTAATATACATTAGGTTTTTACTAAGGTCTTATTGACTGTTGAAGAATATATATTATATAATTTCGCTAAAAATGGAGGTAGATAAATTTGAAATTTCCATGGACAGGCTTCTCAGTACCTAATGACCCCGCCAGATGTTTTTCTTTATATATTTCATTATAATAATTACTATTATTATATACTGTGTACTAATATATAGTCATTTATTTGTATTTATTTTTATATTTACTTATTTATTGGCTTTCACGAGCAATGCATTTTTCTTTTTGATGCTTCCAGGTATATTAAGAAACTGTAAAGAAATTTTTTGTTTATGTAAAATGATAACGATAGTGATGATGATGATGATGATGATGATATTAATGATAAAGATAATAATAATAGTAACAACAACAATGACCTACCAGCAAACCAACCAACCAACCAACCAACCAACCAACAACAAACAAGCATGCGTTCGTGCGTGCGTGCGTACATACATATATACATACACACATGCATACATACATACATACATACATACATACATACATACATACATACATACATGCATACATACATACATGCATACATACATACATACATACATACATGTGCCTCATTACCCCTTGTAAAGGGGGTGTCCGAGCTAAGATACGTGCATTCACCACGATCCACACAAACCTCAACCACTCCTCTCAGCTCCTTGGGAATAAAGGGTTGCCACGTCTCCCCTCTTCCACTCTGCTTGGGTCACCCACAAGGTAGGTAGGCAAGGATATTCTACAGCGAATTCCGACAGCCGCAGCTGGTTTACCCCCACCGCTTCATCACATGGCAACTCCCCTCACTCCCGTTCACCACAGTTCGCTGTGTTGGCAGGTGCGAGAAATCTCTTTGAGCGGCGTCATAATAATAATGATAATAATAATAATAATAATAATAATAATAATAATAATAATAATAATAATAATAATAATAATAATAATAATAATAATAGTAATCGATGACATTGCATGAAACTCCATATAGTACAGCTGCATATATTTGGTTTGCATAAGATAATACCTTAAGCTATCGTAGACTACCGCATCTGTCAACAAGGGATTCCAGCTCCAATATCTCAGAATCCTCTTGCTTCATTCTATTAGTAATTAGTTTATTAATAGGAAAGGTACAGCTTCATTTGGCATTTTAGGATGGCATTTCCCTACTGTAACTACATTAGGGGCATATTTTTTAGTCTGGGATTTAAATACATGCATATATATATATATATATATATATATATATATATATATATATATATATATATATATATATATATATATATATATATATATATATATATATATATCCAAGCAAGCCCATTACATATGTGAAAACATGAATCATTTTTTTTTTTACCCCGACCGGGACTCGAACCTAGGACTTATGATTACTAAGTCAAGGCGCTACCACTACACCACAGAAGGTTAAAAGGAATCCAACCTTATAGCTTATATCTGCTATACTTAGGAATGAACGCATTCTATCTGAATGCCACTATGTTCATATTACAGATTCCCCAACCTCACTCGTGGCTTCATTTTAGCATTTAATTCAATTCTCAATCTCTTTCGGGTCATACAATAACCAAGCAAGCACATTAAATATGTGAAAACATGAATCATTTTTTCTTTTTACCTCGACCGGGACTCGAACCTAGGACTTATGACTAAGTCAAGGCGCTACCACTACACCACAGAAGGTTAAAAGGAATCCAACCTTATAGGTTATATCTGCTATACTTAGGAATGAACGCATTCTATCTGAATGCCACTATGTTCATATTACAGATTCCCCAACCTCACTTGTGGCTTCATTTTAGCATTTAATTCAATTCCAATCTCATTTGGGTCTTACAATAACCAAGCAAGCACATTACATATGTGAAAACATGAATAATTTTTTTACCCCGACCGGGACTCGAACCTAGGACTTATGATTACTAAGTCAAGGCGCTACCACTACACCACAGAAGGTTAAAAGGAATCCAACCTTATAGCTTATATCTGCTATACTTAGGAATGAACGCATTCTATCTGAATGCCACTATGTTCATATTACAGATTCCCAAACCTCACTCGTGGCTTCATTTTAGCATTTAATTCAATTCCCAATCTCATTCGGGTCATACAATAACCAAGCAAACACATTACATATGTGAAAACATGAATAATTTTTTTTTAAACCGACCGGGACTCGAACCTAGGACTTATGATTACTAAGTCAAGGCTCTACCACTACACCACAGAAGGTTAAAAGGAATCCAACTTTATAGCTTATATCTGCTATACTTAGGAATGAACGCATTCTATCTGAATGCCACTATGTTCATATTACAGATTCCCCAACCTTACTCGGGGTAAAAAAAAAATGATTCATGTTTTCACATATGTAATGTGTTTGCTTGGTTATTGTAAGACCCGAATGAGATTGGGAATTGAATTAAATGCTAAAATGAAGCCACGAGTGAGGTTGGGGAATCTGTAATATGAACATAGTGGCATTCAGATAGAATGCGTTCATTCCTAAGTATAGCAGATATAAGCTATAATGTTGGATTCTTTTTAACCTTCTGTGGTGTAGTGGTAGCGCCTTGACTTAGTAATCATAAGTTCTAGGTTCGAGTCCCGGTCGGGTTAAAACAAAAATGATTCATGTTTTCACATATGTAATGTGCTTGCTTGGTTATTGTATGACCCGAATGAGATTGGGAATTGAATTAAATGCTAAAATGAAGCCACGAGTGAGGTAGGGAAATCTGTAATATGAACATAGTGGCATTCAGATAGAATGCGTTCATTCCTAAGTATAGCAGATATAAGCTATAAGGTTGGATTCCTTTTAACCTTCTGTGGTGTAGTGGTAGCGCCTTGACTTAGTAATCATAAGTCCTAGGTTCGAGTCACGGACGGGGTAAAAAAATAATGACTCATGTTTTCACATATGTAATGTGCTTGCTTGGTTATTGTAAGACCCGAATGAGATTGGGAATTTAATTAAATGATAAAATGAAGCCACGAGTGAGGTTTGGGAATCTGCAATATGAACATAGTGGCATTCAGATAGAATGCGTTCATTCCTAAGTATAGCAGATATAAGCTATAAGGTTGGATTCCTTTTAACCTTCTGTGGTGTAGCGTTAGCGCCTTGACTTAGTAATCATAAGTCCTAGGTTCGAGTCCCGGTCGGGGTGAAAAAAAAATGATTCATGTTTTCACATAATTAATGTGCTTGCTTGGTTTTTGTAAGACCCGAATGAGATTGGGAATTGAATTAAATGCTAAAATGAAGCCACGAGTGAGATTGGGGAATCTGTAATATGAACATAGTGGCATTCAGATAGAATGCGTTCATTCCTAAGTATAGCAGATATAAGCTATAAGGTTGGATTCCTTTTAACCTTCTGTGGTGTAGTGGTAACGCCTTGACTTAGTAATCATAAGCCCTAGGTTCGAGTCCCGGTCGGGGTAAAAAAAATGATTCATATATATATATATATATATATATATATATATATATATATATATATATATATATATATATATATATATGTATATATATATATATATATATATATATATATATATATATATATATATATATATATATGTATATATATATATATATATATATATATATATATATATATATATATATATATATATATATATATATATATGTATGTATGTATGTATGTATATATATATATATATATATATATATATATATATATATATATATATATATATATATATATATATATATATATATATATATATATATATATATATATATATATATATATATATATATATATATATATATATATGATTAGTAAGTTGGCCATGGCACCAGCTGCCCATTGAAAGACTATGACTGAAGGTATTAGGATACAACTAGGACTGGTCCAGAACAGTTCCGGGTTGAGTCTTCCTTCAGGACGGTTCTTTCCTCATGCCTACATCTACACTGAATATTCTGCCATATTCATTACACATCTCTTGCTATGCCATTGCATTTGACAAGTCACAACATTCCCCACATGTGTCTCCTTTTCTCTCTTTTTCCTCATATTTGCTATTATTTATGGAAGGTCCGCAGCTAATAACCCCCAGGACCCGGCATAGAGGGGTGCGAAGAATCTCTGGGGATTGTGTTGACTCTACTATTGGCTTGAGGGCAGACATGCCTGGTGGAAGTAATGGTTCTGCCTTTAACCTTGCATCTCCCAATAGATCTGTTTCGTTCACTCTTCACGATTCTAACATTCGTGGGCTGAACTCTAATCTTTCGTCTGTGAAACAGCGCTTAGATACTTTCCTCCCTAACCTCCTCCTCCTATCTGAAACCCAACTGTCTATACATGCTTCCACTGATCCATTTCAAATCTCTCACTATAATCTGAATACTCGTTTTCGTTCCAGAAGTGGGGTCTCTGCCTACTGCAACACTAACATTCCTTATGCTAGGCTCATGGACCTTGAATCTCCTGACGTTGATTTTCTCTGGCAAAAAATCTATCTCTCCACTACCACTATTTTCCTTTGCTTCTGCTACTGTTCTCCAAACTCCACCGAGTTTGTGTCTTTCTTTGAATATCTGTCATCGTGCCATGAGTCCTTGCTATCTTCTCACCCACATGCCAAAGTTCTCTACATTAGATATTTCAATGTACACCACATTGAGTGGCTTAATTCCTCTCACACTGATGTGGGAGGAAGTGAGGCCCTTGCTTTCTGTATCTCTCATGATCTGGAACAAATTATCAAACATACTACTCGTGTTCCTGATCGTCAAGAACATTCAGCAAACACTCTTGACCTATTTCTTACTTCTAACCCTTCAAACTATTCTTAATCTGTACTTCCTCCTCTTAGTAAATCTGACAACTCTTTGATCTAAGTCTCTTCCATTTTCGCTCCCCCTCCACCAATCTCTCCTACTCAGTGCCGCTTTTGGCACGTTGAGCATACCCAACATGAAACTTTGAGTAACTTCCTCTTTGACATCCCATGGGATGACTACTGCTTTCGGTTCCGCAACCCTGATCAGGTAGTTCTAAAAGTTGAAGAGATCATAATCTGGGGAAAGGAGGCGTACAACCCCTCTTCCACAAAAACTTACTCTCCCCTTAAACCTTGGCTTGACCGTGCCTGCTCCATGCCTATCCAAGCCTGGAATCGGGCACACTTACCAAGCCATATATATATATATATATATATATATATATATATATATATATATATATATATATATATATATATATATATATATATATATATATGCAGTCTCCGTGGCAAAATAGTAGCGTCCGCGACTCTGAGGCGGTAGGTCGAGGGTTCGCGCTCCATCACGGAATGAGGTTAGTATGGGCATACACTCAGGGTATAGATTACATCTGCCAAAACAAGTCCTTCGCAAGAAGGCAACCTTCCTAGCCCTGTGTAGAAAAGGGAATTCGTGACGTAAAACAGAAACCAAATCATATATATATATATATATATATATATATATATATATATATATATATTTATATATATATATATATATATATATATATATATATATATATATATATATATATATATATATATATATATATATATATATATATATATATATATATATATATATATATATATATACTCATGGCTTGTATCACCTGTAGTATCACTGTAGATTCTCAATAAGTATCACACACACACACACACATACCGAGGCTGTTTCCCTTAAAAGTTGGTAATGGGGTAACCGACATCAAAGAAGACACAGTATGGGAGCAGTCCCTCTACTCTCCCTCTTCTATGAGCCTCACAGGAGAATTATACAAGAGGGGGGGGATTCCCAGTCCTCCCGCCCCGTCCACTTTCAGTCGCCTTTTACGACTTTTTTTTTTTTTTTTTTTTTTGAAGTGCATGACGGCCAAGCATTTCCAGGGCTGGAGTAGGCAGAGATTGGCTCCTTTTAGAAACCTCTGTTCCTCAATTATGCTTTGTGCCCCAAGCGTCATGCTTAGTGTCCTTGGAACCTCTTGATGTAATTGTGTATTTCCTTATTCATCTTAACTTCTTCTTCTCCGTTATTAATTTATTACTCTAGAACACTAGCTGCTTTTAAAGTCCCGTGATGCTCCTTATCTTTTGGCTCACTGTCTTGGTTTAACCGAGAGTGCTTTGAAATAATAATGAGAGAGAGAGAGAGAGAGAGAGAGAGAGAGAGAGAGAGAGAGAGAGAGAGAGAGAGAGAGAGAGAGAGAGAGAGAGAGAGATTTCTTCTTTATTGGAAACAAATGCCCCTTAACCTAATACTGTCAGTTCCTCATGCAGTAGTGCTGAAGCCTCGCAAATAATTGATTTACAATTTTGGATAACCTTTATTTCTTTTATTTATCTCTATGCATTGACTTTTATTCTATATGGCTTGAGTAAATTTAGTTAAAAATAATTCCCAAAATGATATAAACATAAACACACAAAACCTAATGAGTTAAATATCATCCTTTAATGACCAAGCACCCTAATTTCGTGCATAAGTACAAATTAGCACTAGCTGTAGTTTTTATATGCGGAAACAATATGATCTTTAGTAGAAGAGAAAATTTCAATGAAAATGTGTGTTTCAACCATATACTGAAGTGGAGACTGTGTGATCATGTCCAGATGTTTTTGAGCCCCAACAATGGAGAACATTTATGATTCTCTTTTTTACAAGAATATAGAACGAATAATTCAAGAAAAAACACTTGTTTTCAGGAATCAACTACTCTAATTAGTACACATCTTGAAAAAGGCTTCTATCCATTATAAAACCAGTTGTGGTTATATTCGATAAAAAGTAGGCGACAGGGTTCCAGCTGTAACCTTCACTACGCTATCTCGTTGGTAATTAGAGATGAGGTCTGTACATACTAACTTGAGAATCTGAATTCTGGATCTCCTGGGCATATATTTGTGTGATTTTTTCTTTTATACTGGTCTCTTGGAAACCCATCACTATAAATTTTCAAATTAGAAATATTTCTGTCAGTAAAGAGAATCTACCCGTCTCCTAGTCATACCAAATCCATTTACATTTATAAGGGAGCTCTTTCTACAAATTCAGTAAGATCATTAATATTACGTTATAAATGTGATTTAATTTTGTAAGACTATGAGATGGGGAGCCACAGCTATATCTCATCACAAAACACATATGTGAGTAAATATACTTGCGCAAAGAAGAAACTGATATACGTCAGTGTAAAGAAAACTTAAGTGTTCTTTTGAATATCAATAAACCCTATTTACATTGACAGTTCAGTTTAGATGAGTCTGGCAACATTGCTGCAAATGTTGAAATGATGTGTGGGTATTCGCAAGCTTAAGGAGCTGGCAACATCATATGAGTTTCTGGGCATTTTGCTGCTATGTGTGCCTGCAAAAAAAAAATAATAATTCCCAAGACATATGTTTATTATTCATATGCTTTTAATTTTATTTGTTTTTTAATGTCTATTTATATACATGTTTATTTATGTATTTGATATATTTTTTTTATTTAATTATTAACTTTTGTATGTATGTATGTATGTGTGTATGTATGTGTATGTGTGTATGCTAGCATGCGTGTATGCGCATATGCACGTACACACTTATGCATTTATCTATTTATTTATATATTTATTTTATATTTATTTATTTATTTATTTTTTATTTATTTAATTAATATTTTATTTATTAATTTATTTATACGATTCTTATTTATATTTCTGTTTATATAGACAGTTGATGAGAAGAGCGAATAGTGTTGCCCTTCATCTATCCCTTGAACCCTGGAAGTACATTGACACATTTGACCGCAAACAACCATTGTCATGCTCGGCTGATCTGTTCAATTAAAAGTATTTAAAGCACATGACGAACGCCACGATCCTCTCCTTCTTGCTTTGGTGCAGATCCTTTGTAGATTTATTTACTCAAATAGGAATTGATGTGCAATGATGTACTCGCACCTTCTGCCGTGTTTGTTGGTGCTATGGCCCAGGTAAGATTCACAAACCGCTGCTGAGAATGGACCTATGGACAGCATGGTTTGTGAATGAAATTCTGACCCATTAAACAGTAAAGGTTAATGCTAGATTAGATTAGGTTAGATTGGGGTGTTTGATATCTAATGATAAGGTTAAGTTAAATTTTTCTTTCTCGTCCTTTGAACCTCATTCAACTTACCTGAAATGTTTCCTATATTATTTCCTTATTCATTTTGCAACAATATAAATTTATTGGCCTGATTTCACAGTTCATTTAATTTACTATAGTAGCTTTACATTCTAAATGATGTTCTCGTAATGCCCTCTGAAGTGGCACTAAACTAGGACATGTAAGATGCCACAATTGTCCCCTGACACATCTTTAAGATAACTTTTGTGAAAATTTCACTCTTTCGATTCATGACTATATAGTTAAAACTTGTGTCCATTTTTATTATTGAATAATCTTTCAATAGCAAAGCTATAGAAAATTAGCTAAAGAACATTGTTGAGGTTTGTAAATTATTTTCCTCTGGTGATGGTTATTCGAAATTGGTCCCTGTAGAACAGGATGGCCACAGCTAATTACAAACACTATGCTGTGAACTCCTGTCTTGACAGGTCCTTTGTTTACCTCCCCAACGTAAGATAAACTTCTTGAAATTGTTTGAAATTCTCGAGGGTTTACTGTAATGTTTTGATTTGAATCTGTATATTTTTTCCATGGCAAACCTCGTAGTAAGAAACTTTATGAAAAGGAAGGCAAACACGAAAAAAAATGTTGTGGATTTTTTCCAAGAATTTAGTTGTTGAACTTGCAAGTTGTATGCGAAGAAATAATTGCTATCATTACTAGTGAAGTACATGTGTGTGATTACCTAATTGTTTACCTAATTGTGTTTACGGGAAAGAGTCCAAAGCTCGTATCTTCCCGTCTCCTGATCGGTTCCATTTTAGACTTAGTGATACTTATCATACCTGTCCTTAAAACTATGGATTGAGATAGCATTAACTACCTCCTCGCTTAGCGAATTCCAATTATCAACTACTCTTACACTGAAAAAGTATTTCCTTACATCCTGCAAAGAAGTTTTCTTACGAAGCTTCAAACTATGACCTCTAGTTCTAGAGCCAGCCATATCAAAATATCGATCCCTATCCACTCTATCATAACCATGAAGGAATTTAAAGACTGTCACCATATCCCCCCTCACTCTTCTAGCTTCGAGTGATGGTAAGTCTAATTCCCTCAGCCTCTCATCATAACTGAGATTGCGTATTTCTGGCACCAGTTTCGTGGCATGTCTTTGAACTTTTTCAAGCTTAGCTATGTGCTTTTTCAAGTGCGGATTCCAAAAGGGGGCTGCATATTCGAGTTTTGGCCTCACATAGGTTACATAAATATTTCTGAACATTTCCTTGTCCATGTGCCTGAAGGCTACCCTTACATTTGATAATAATGCATATGCTGCCCTTACTATGCCATTTATATGTATTTCTGGAGACAAATCTGCCAGTATGTTTACTCCTAGATCTCTCTCATTTTCTGTCTCTTGAAGATGTACTCCAGCCACCGAGTAGTCAAGCTTGGGCCTTCTTGCACTTGTACCCATTCTCATTACCTTACATTTTGAAGTATTGAATTTCATTAGCCACTTTTCTGACCACTCATGCAGATTATTTAGATCCTCCTGAAGTTCTCTACCATTGTTCTCGTTTTTTACTTTCTTCACAATCTTTGCATCATCTGCAAACATATTCATGAATGAATTTACAGACTCTGGTAGGTCATTTACATATACAAGGAACAAAAGTGGCCCTAAAACTGAACCCTGTGGAACTCCACTACTAACTCTTCTCCATTCAGACACTGAGTGTCTTACTCTAACCCTCTGTTCCCTTCCTTCTAAGTAAGTTTTTATCCATTCCAAAACATTTCCACCTATTCTAGCCATTGATTGCAGCTTCCTAATAAGTCTCCCATGTGGAACAGTGTCAAACGCTTTCTGGAAGTCTAGGAATATGCAATCTGCCCAGCCCTCTCCTTCCTGTAAGATTTGGCTTACCTCATCATAAAATTCTAATAAGTTTGTTACTGTTGATCTACCTTCTCTGAAGCCATGTTGCCTCACTGACAAAAAGTTGAAGGATTCCAAGTGAAGAGAGATATGTTTCCTTAGTAGTTTCTCCATAACTTTGCAAACTATGCTGTGTGTGTGTGTGTGTGTGTGTGTGTGTGTGTGTGTGTGTGT